>JPKZ01022847.1:930513-941718 GCA_000803305.1 Toxocara canis
TTGGACGTGAGCATATATGGCTAGATGATTCATGTCGAATTCATAACTTTAGTGTAAGTGGTTCGTGAATTTTCCTAAAGAAGACAACCGCAAAAACAGGCCGATACATGCATACATACGAAGGGGAACACTTGGTCATAATACGCCTAGCAAATGCAAATTTGCCTGGGCGCATCGCAGACTGAAGGCTTGGTTTTCAAATTCATTAGGCCGACCATTTTGTTAAGTTTTGCTTAATATGCAATTATCTCGGGCGCCGCATGCGCACAACGACAATTATGAGCCAATCAGTTATGTTTTTCTTGTCATTTTTTTTAGCCGTTTTCGCTTTTATTTTTGATTTTTGGAACAAACAGGGTTTAATTTTAATAGTTTAAATTTATGCACAGAAACGTGTCGTACACCATGGTGGTAGACCATGTTTCGGGAAAATATCATAATTAACGTATAGTATTGTAAGGCATATTTTAGCTCTATACGCACTGTACCACACATTTTTTAAATTCAACTTTTGTTATTTATGTTCAGTTATAGTTTATTTGATTTCATTTTAAGAACTTGTATTGGTTGAGGGTTCATGACAAAACAATTAAATTGCGCTAAGTTACATCGCAGTAAAGAGAACTTCTCTAAAGAAGTAATAAGGGGAATGGCATGAAGATAATTCATCTCTGGGGCACTTTCTGTTTGATAAAAATTGCATCGTTAAAGTTCATTAAACGAAATCTATCCTCCTGTAGAGCTGGCAACTATAGAGCTGGCAAAGTTCATTAAACGAAATCTATCCTTCTGTAGAGCTGGCAACTATTTCTTTATCTCCATAGGCAGAATTGCATGATTTGTGCTACCCGATAGGGCAGCAGCTGTTTAACGAACAAATTTCATTGTGATGAAGAGAGGGATGGGAGGGGGATGAGGATGGATGCGGCAAGAGGAGGGGCTAGCAATGATAAGAATTTATTTTGAAATGATAGGAATTTATTTTGAAATGATAGGAATTTATTTTGAAATGATAGGAATTTATTTTGAAATGATAGGAATTTATTTTGAAGAGTTGCTCTTTTGAAGGATTGTTGGACGGCACTCGACTTCCACCTAAATATATTGTTAGTGTTATTGTCCCTTCGCAGTCGGCTTCGAACGAAAACTGGATTGCTGCTTTCTTGAGGAGTTTGGTCTAGGTGCATATGTACTAAAAGCAAACCGCTGTCGTCTTATCTTCTTCACAAATTCTTCTTATGTTCATGTTTTGTTGACTTTATCAACAAATAAGCAGTTCAGTTAGCACTGGACTGATGCAATGAATTTGGATCGAGTGGGAGGTCAAAGATCAGAGTTTCAAATCTGTTGGAGAATATTTCATACAAACTTTGGCCAGCTTTCCAGATTTAAGAGCTAGATTTAAACAGAATCATTTTCTGCCTTATTGCCAGCCTTTCATTTTTCGGCATTGTTAGGAATTTGACTAAGGTGCCATATACGAGTACTTACCCTGCGCAATAGGTGAGTAGTTTTATATGCACGAACTTGGCAGAAAACCGATTTGTCGTTCAAATTTGGCCACTAACCTTTAACCCTCATTTTAATCTGAAATTTCTATCATCTTTTAGTTGCAGCTATATTCATTCATTCTGTTATAAAGCTTTAGTCGTTGTTGGGCATCTGGGCGGCATTTGGTGCAAGACAAAGATGGGAGTGGTAAACGAATCGAACGATATGACGTTTAACTAGACCCGAAGAAAAGGGGAAGGCTTAATCATTTCGAGTGGAACATAGAGGTGATTAGCAGGGAAGACAGTGAACAGTGAAAATGTTTTGCAGTTCAGGTATTGAACAGATGATTGAGTTTGGAACTCAGCAGATAATAGCACGGAAAGGCATATCGATGCTGCTACTGCTATTGTTTTACGCTTCAACTAACGTTACTCGATTGTCATCGATGCAGTCAGCAAACTAAGGGATAGAACGTTTATATCGTTTTGCATGGCATCATTTTGGGCTAATTCAGGATGTAAGCTGCAATCGGTTGCGAGCAATTCCGGCCGACATTGCCTTATTGAAGTTGTTACGAGTGTTGAATATGCGGGATAATCGTCTCACACGTCTGCCTTCTGGTACATTTTCCTTTCTTGTTCATGAGCCTACGATTAGTTAAAAAAACACACTTTTATAAGTAAATCGCGTGAATACAAGGAAACTTTTTGTTCTGAGGATAACGACAAGGTCATATCGGCATTAAAGACAATATGATATATGAACCCACTTTTTCTGTTTGCTTTTTCTCATTTAATAACTAAGATTCGGCTTGGATAATCGGTAACCACCTGCTTTAGCAATGCTTGATTTTTTTGTGGGAGAGGGAACAGTAATGAACGCCGCGGGGAAGCCCTGTTTTTTTGATTAGTGAGAAATCCGCATATCCATTTCTGCAGTTATCGCTCAAATATGACATCTCAAGTTTTTTTTCCGGAAAGTTTAGTCATTTAATTTACCGAAATATTCATCGTTCTAAGGATTATTTCTTGCATAGTTACGCCTAAGAGGGGGAAGATATTTGTACCATTCCGGTGGGTCACATATTTCCTGCAATGAAATGAGTCTTGTTATTCTCGGCTCCGAAAATCCGCATCTAACTGAACTGTGTATAGACTCTTCTGAAAATCAAGCGGAGCTCCGACTTCCCGAAGAGGTGCCAAAATTCCATTTCTAAATTCATAAGCATTTTTTTTTCTCGAATTGGAGGACAAATAAGTGAAATAAGAAGGCGTGAGAGAGATGAATTGGATTTAACATTCATTGTACAACGATGCGATTATGTTAAAGAGTTATCACGAATGGAATTACGTATATTGGATGTGTCGGAGAATGAACTCGGTGAGCTACCGTCGGAGCTGCGTCATATGTGCTCCCTTATTGACCTACGGGTAGAAGGGAATCCGCTGGCAACACCACCAGTCAGCATCTGTTCGAAGGCGCGTCAGTTTATTTTGATGCTCTCGTTTTGTTCTCTGATACCTCGAAATACTTCAAAAAGCGTTTATGACAACATGCAAAAGTGATATAACATGTTTGCCAAAGTCAATTTATGTGCCAAAATAACGGCGATAGATTTTAAAAGTGCTGATCGTTACAATCAGAAATGTTTCATTTATCGCTTTCAGAGATAAGCATACTCCACAAGCTTCATCATTTTCATCTTATTATGTAGCGTAAAGGCAACATACGTTTTATTGCGAAGAAGCATGAAAAATAATGACAAGAAGAATTTGCTTTAATGAATAGCTATCTACGGAAGTTATTGTTGTGTCTGAAGTATCAGCTCGAAAATTAGTGGCAGCAGAAATGATTTCATAATTCTTTTGGCTTTATAATAACCGCTGAACGACATTCCTGATTTCTAGTGCGAAAAATTTTTTCTTCTAAATTGCCTTTTCAAATAAATGACATGTGTGTCGTCGGTTATTCGTTGTAGCGATTATAATCGCCTAGAGGAAAAGTGCAAAAAGGATAATAGAATAAACTAACTACACCGCAATGCCATGTATTGAATTTTTTTTTGTTATTCGAAACAGGCTGTGTATTTTTCGTACAAACAAATCATCTCATATTTTACTACAGATATTTGTCCAAAAAAAAAGAGATGCTTCTTTACCGAAATAACTGCAGAAGCATAGTTATTTTGGTTGACTATTTTCTCCGTTGTTTTTTAAACGGCAAATTTTAGGGTCGCGAGCACGTTTTCAAGTGGTTGCGCGCACAAGCAAACACTTCTGAAGGTGGTATGAGGCCAATGGATTGGTCAATGAATCGACCAGCAACAATTAATGCAACGCTTCGACGTGGCAGATAGTTCGTTTCATTTGACTGCCATCGAAAAGAACGAATTAATATATGTTATCAGTAATCTGTATGTTCTGCATATTTTGCTGAGATAGCAGCTTTTATTTGCGGAAAGCATCCTTCAAATACCATACACCGTTAGCTTGAATAGTATATAGTATTGATGCTGGAAATATTTTTTATGTTCTTTTTTTCTTCATTTAAGTTTTTTGCTTTCTGTTTTGGCGAGAAGAGGAAAGAATCTTTAACATTTATAGAGGTATTTCTTCCGAACAAAACATTTACTCGTAATGCAACCGGGTATTGTAACGAAAGATTGATTTAATAAACATTTTTTTCAGTAACGATAACGGAATCGATATGATGGCTCGTCGTGTGGAAAGGCGTTCACGTTCGACCAGATTTAACACTCTCGGTGGCAGCGATTCTGGCTATGCTTCGACCGTTGACGAACATCGTTATTCGCATGAAGTAAGTAAAGAAACAAATTGAGTTAAACATGTCGATGATCCACTCGTTTTGAGCGTTTCTCAAAATCTCGTAATTGTGAGTCTTGAAGTTTTCTACTGAAGCATTTTATCAAAATCTCGCTAATTTTTTTAACACAACGTAGAAAGTGGATATCCTAATCAGACTTAAAGCGGTAAGGTGAATGCCGTCGAGGAGTCTTTTTTTATATGACACCACATGCATCTATTGATGCAATTACTTGTCGATTTGCTTAAGCAGTGATAATATCGCTCATGATTTCAAGCTTCATAGTTTCATCAAGCATCACTGTTGTCTGCTTCTATGGCACTGCACAAAGTCTTTTATCCATATGTCAGCACCACTGTTCCTGCACAAAATGCGGTGTGCCGTAATTATTAGGTTTAACGTGCCTCAATAACCAAATATTTAGCAGCCGTCGCAGAGGAAACCGACCACTCCATTTGCTTTACCGTTTAAAGCTAGTTCCATACAACAACTTACAATAGAATGGCATAGCTTGACGTGAAAGAGGAGCGGAGGCGGACGAAGGGGGGGGGGGGGGGGGGGGGGAGGGGATGTTTCGAAAGCTAATTATTTTTTGAATGTTCGTTCTTCACGAATCCACTATTAACAGTCGTCGCAAATTGTTTTAAGCGCATTGAAGGCCCTATATGCTATCGTGAAAGTAAGTAATTCAATTTGAAATCATGCAAACATAAAGACGAAGACGCTTCAGAAGTAAATTTTTTGCAAATCGATAATGTTTCAAGCGGTATCCGACGATCTAATATTTGAATCTCCGTTGTGGCACATAAAAAACTATTTCCGCAAAAACAAGTTCAAGTAAAAACCCCGTCAAGGAACACGCAAACGAACCACTAAGGGGATGCGATGGAGAAGGGGGGGGAGGGGGGGGGGGGGGGGAGGGGGGGAGGGGGGGGGGGGAAGAGGAAAGGAATTTCCTGAAGACATTCATCATATGCATTCAAACATGAAAAGTAATCCCTTATTTTTTCCTCATTTCCCATTTGTTGAACACTGATTCCATATACGTCTTTTATTTGCTGCACCAGAAGTAAGCGTTTGTTGTTGTAGTACCAGGCACCAACGGCTGCCGGCTGCTTATTCGGCATAAACGAATCTCTGCGTTCTCCATCAGCTGGCCACGATTCACCGCCATACATTGACTATACGGGCAAGGCGAAGTGTTGTGAAGTGGTACAGCAACAACAATCAACAGCGTCAAGTTCGTCATCCACATCTGCTAGTGGTGGCCTTCTGAACGAAGTGATGAGCGCTTATGCCGAGAAGTACCAGGCACCAACGGCTGCCGGCTGCTTATTCGGCATAAACGAATCTCTGCGTTCTCCATCAGCTGGCCACGATTCACCGCCATACATTGACTATACGGGCAAGGCGAAGTGTTGTGAAGTGGTACAGCAACAACAATCAACAGCGTCAAGTTCGTCATCCACATCTGCTAGTGGTGGCCTTCTGAACGAAGTGATGAGCGCTTATGCCGAGAAGTACCAGGCACCAACGGCTGCCGGCTGCTTATTCGGCATAAACGAATCTCTGCGTTCTCCATCAGCTGGCCACGATTCACCGCCATACATTGACTATACGGGCAAGGCGAAGTGTTGTGAAGTGGTACAGCAACAACAATCAACAGCGTCAAGTTCGTCATCCACATCTGCTAGTGGTGGCCTTCTGAACGAAGTGATGAGCGCTTATGCCGAGAAAGTTCGTTTATAAAGTTCGTAACCTCAACCAGATTGACCCTATACTCACCGTTGCATGCAATGCGGCACCAACGCTTTGAGCGTCTTTTTATGTTGGGCCAAGCGAAACAAGTCTTAAACAATCTCTCAAGGTATGGAGTGTCTAATGCATTGCACATTCTGTTTGCAATATACGCAACTGTGATACCCCTTCCCATTTTTATTTGAATTATGCCTGAACATCATCAAATATGATATAAATGAAGAAAGTGGCTAAATGTTTTGTGTTCTTTTACTAACACATGTCTACTTGGCCAAATTAACTCTCGTGTTAAGAATCATTCGAAGAAGCACTAGAATGTTGCGTATATGACTGTTCAAATTGACAAATTTTTTCCCCAAGATTACATTTGTAAAGCATATCCGAAGAGAACTTTTGCCAACTCGACAAATAGCTTCCGTGTGATGCCGCTATCCAAGTAAACACGTAAATTATGTTGGTTCCCTGCGCTAATTTTTTTTTTCAAATTCGAAATACACAAGTTAAGTTACATGGCGATATATGAAACAGTACATAAAAATCATAGCTGCTGATCGATTTGGTAATCGTTCTTTTTTTATCTGGCTTACATAGTAACCTCATAATATCAAATGCTTTGATGTTTAGCACGATACTATGCTCACTTCTAAAATATACTAATGTTTATTAAAAAGTAGACAGACAACTCCTTCATATCATCTTATGATAGCGTACATTCGTTGCCCAGGCTTGCTTTGTTCTTTTTTGTTTTGGTTTTTTTTTTCTGTTTGTTTTTTCAATCTGGTGATATGGCAAACGTTTGGAGAGCTTTTAACATGCTTCACGCTTTCTTTAGTTTTGCTAAGACGAATTTTTTGTTATTCATTGTTTTTTATTATTGAATTCAGCCGGTTGTTTTGTGAAACCGGCACACACACACTCGAACTCTGCAGATATTTGCGCAGTTCGAAATCTATCTAACTTCCGCAAAGGTCAATGAATCGGCATGAAGTTGGGCACATGAGGTGACGAAACATGTGTATTCACAAAGCTTCGTAACTCCACTGGTTTCCTCGTTGAAAGTAGCCGAAAGAGACGAGATATGAGCGTACAAATACACGTAGGGGAGTCATCATCATAGCGCGCTTTGCAGTTGCAGTTTATTAAAATGTAGAGCGAGCGTTTTGCTGTAACACAATGCTCAGTAAATGATATCGCATATATTACGATAGAAATTCACCACTTAAGATTGCGGGCACTGCACGTTGATTTGTTAGCTATACTTTAGCCCATTAAATGTGGGAAATTTCAACTGGGATGCTTTGAGTTTGAATGCTAGTCCTAAGGCAAGTACATTTTTAGAAATGCTATTATTACAGATGGGGAACGAGTTAGCGCATGACCGATCCGCAGTCACATCCACTTCACATCGTTCTTCAATTGAGCGTGCACTGCTTTATTCCAGTAGCAGTATCCTTTCGTCGTCGTCTTCTTCTCTGTCCTCATCAGCCACAATAACGCATCGTCCACTGTTTGTTTTTTCAATCTGGTGATATGGCAAACGTTTGGAGAGCTTTTAACATGCTTCACGCTTTCTTTAGTTTTGCTAAGACGAATTTTTTGTTATTCATTGTTTTTTATTATTGAATTCAGCCGGTTGTTTTGTGAAACCGGCACACACACACTCGAACTCTGCAGATATTTGCGCAGTTCGAAATCTATCTAACTTCCGCAAAGGTCAATGAATCGGCATGAAGTTGGGCACATGAGGTGACGAAACATGTGTATTCACAAAGCTTCGTAACTCCACTGGTTTCCTCGTTGAAAGTAGCCGAAAGAGACGAGATATGAGCGTACAAATACACGTAGGGGAGTCATCATCATAGCGCGCTTTGCAGTTGCAGTTTATTAAAATGTAGAGCGAGCGTTTTGCTGTAACACAATGCTCAGTAAATGATATCGCATATATTACGATAGAAATTCACCACTTAAGATTGCGGGCACTGCACGTTGATTTGTTAGCTATACTTTAGCCCATTAAATGTGGGAAATTTCAACTGGGATGCTTTGAGTTTGAATGCTAGTCCTAAGGCAAGTACATTTTTAGAAATGCTATTATTACAGATGGGGAACGAGTTAGCGCATGACCGATCCGCAGTCACATCCACTTCACATCGTTCTTCAATTGAGCGTGCACTGCTTTATTCCAGTAGCAGTATCCTTTCGTCGTCGTCTTCTTCTCTGTCCTCATCAGCCACAATAACGCATCGTCCACAAGCAATTGTCTCACCAATGACGGCTGTTAGCTCATCCAATTCAGACAGTTTAACGTCTGTCAAGTCAGCAATCTCGAAGGAAACCCTTATTGAGGGTGATGAATTCACAAAAGCAGACATGATTGGAACGAATCTGTCGAGTGGTACAACCATTCAAATGCATTCTTCAAGAAGCGTTGACGAAGCAATGGAATTGAATAACAATAATAACAATAATAATAATACTTCATCGAAATATGACTCGGGTATTGCTGTTGGAGCCTCTGACAACAGTCGACAATCAGAAGCACGGAGTCGTAATCTTCTGCTCAACAAAACACTAAATGTGCGTACATCTGATTCGACGATGCTCGCTTTCAAATCTCCTGAAATTGAAACGGTCTACACGATGAGTAAGCAGAGAATACAGACAAGAGGCAAATCACAAGATGGTGACCAGCCAAAGATTCTATCACCCGTAATCGAGGTACCGAGTGCACCAGGTTTGCTACAAATTGTTAACTAGCCTGTAATTCTTACTGGTTTTATGGCTGAGTAATCGAGAACAAAATGCATCAACAGTTCTTAGAGCCAAGTTTTATTTAGTGATTTAAGCAAATTTTGCCGTTGATATCTCCAAAGAAACTTATTCGAACAGACGAAAGTTATGAAGTAGTATATTCTGTAGGGCACCGGATATACTTGAGAGGAAATGAGAATTACAACAAATTGAATTCGTCGATTTCAAAATAGGATTTTCTTAGGATACGATAGAAAGCTTCGACAGTTTTTTGCACCAAGAACGCCTAAATTCTATTTTCTTATCCTCATAGTTTAAGCAAAAAATGTATCTGCCAAACGAAAATATGTCATTTATGGCGTTAGTGACCAAAAAAATGAACGGGAATGCAGGCGATGACATTTCAACGACTTCGACTGCTTCGATAGCCGTGCGTTCCTCGTTTATTCCGGAGAGCGGTTGCAGTACGGTACGATCAATCAGCACCACCGCTTCCGTATCCTCAGCTATCAAGGTAGCGCAATGAACTGGACAAATAGATGTCGTGTTGTTTAATGCAAAAAAAAAGATACCTAACGACGGCGACGCTTTGTGCTGGGCTATTATTTTTGTTTGTGGTCTATTCTGTAAATAAGTGCTGTGCTTTTACAGATGGTATAGGTGGATAGCGTCGTATTTTTATTGCTGTGAAGTTTAGCTTGGTCGTAAGAAGTAAATTAAAGCCATCATGGCATTTTCGCATTTTCAATATAGCAGTTTCTGACAGTTGGGGGCCGTGTTTGTGAACTTATTGTAAGGTTAAGAATTTATTTTTTTTGTTGCTTGGACCTTCAACTGGATATCAGTGCACGGGTCCAGCGCAGCTGCAAGTTCGAGTTTTGTCCCGAGAGCAAATTCGCTAAGCGACACGTACTAGTAACTGATTGCAGTGTCTTTTTTAAAAGCGTGCAGTTCAACAAATGACGCGTGCACAATTGGAAACAAAGGCAGTCTCGATGGTTTTCCACGCAGTTATCAGAAGGTCACATGGCCATGTGGTCATAGGTTAGCAAAAGCAAAAAATAAAATATGCAGTGAAGGGATTTTCCATAGGACGAGAATAAGCGACTCGTTCTAGGCTCCAAAGGTACAGTCGACACGAGGTTCGGGAGGTAGTCCGCGAGGTTCATCATCGCTGAGCAGTTCACGCTCCAGTGTTGCTTCATCGCGTGCAATACCCACACTGAAGAGGCCACCCGTTTCGGGGGCACACATAGCGACCCGTACAACAACAGCAACAACAAATGTGCACACTACGACGGCATTGAGTGCGTTCGTTAAATTATTACTTTTTGTGATTCATAAATGTCGCGTTGAGCAGTTACTTTTGATAATTACTTGTGATTCATATGTATGTTAGAACTGCAGGATCACAACAAATTGGTTATACCTAATGTTCTTTCATTTCGGCATCCAATTTTTGAAAAATTTTATTGCTTAGAAGCGAATTTCTTGCTAATTTTCATTGAATTCTTTTTCTCAAATCTTTATGATTTGAACTTGCTATAACTAGCTTTTATGCTCTTATGTCTAGTCGAATAACATGCTAGAAAACATCCATGTTTTCTCATTCTATCTCGTTAGGTCGACGAAGTTGGCTAATCCAATTACTCTCAAAAGAGAGGCAACAATGATACTATTTGTTGAGATTGAATCACTTGCTACCGCCATTGTGCTTCAAATTACTGGTTCTTTTTTGAATTCGCATGGCCAAGCAATATCAGACTTGAGTGTGAATGTCATCTTTCTTCGTAGTTCGTAGTTTGGCCAAGGAGAGTGAGAAGAAGCAATTATAAGCGGCATCCGAGAACGATAATAAACGGAGAGAACGTGAAACCGGCTGTTGTGCTGTCAGATGTAAGCATATAAACTAGCGCCTAGTTCCTGCCGAAGAAATGTGTAACGTAGCAAAAGCGCCTCAGCCTTGTTCGCTTTATTTTTGCTTAAAATGAAACGAACGCTTTTTTCATTACTTTGAGGGGTCGTAACAACGCATTTTCGTGGACGCACTTTGGGTGCGGCACAATCTCATCATTGAACAGTCCTTGCGTTGCAACTGAAGAAAACAGAGACCAATGTTGGCCTACAGGAAGAGAGGAGACGAACCTGCTATCAAGAAATTTCTTTCCTGAGGCCTAATTAAGGGGGAAAATTTTGAATTTCTGTGAATTTGAAAAGTCACTTATCATTTGTCAATTCGTTTTTTTTTTCACTTAGAGAATGCATAAAACTCTTCCCCATTACTTATTTCTATTTGTTTCTGTTTTTTCACGAAAATGCAAAATTTAAAGCGCGTAAATATCCCGTGTGATGCAGTCGGGGCATATGCCGCCCTACCCT
>JPKZ01022847.1:941730-977432 GCA_000803305.1 Toxocara canis
TTATACGAACGAATATGATGGACTATTTTAGAAAGACGACAAGCGTATGTACGAATAAACGCTTTCAGAAACGTCAAACAAGCTAACGAAAGCCCGTGACAGTTTGGGCTTGGCTCGGAATCATCTGAACGGAAATACGGTTCGTAAAACGTCGAGCGCTGTCGGTGACAAGGCACGAATCGCGCATGCAAACGACACACATACAACTCCTCCCATGCTGCACTCCAATATCGCGAGCACTGTGACGCACACCACGACAGGAGTTATTGAGAATATGCGCAAGGTCATCCGGCTTTAGAGTGCATGTCTTTGTGGTGGTCATATCTGTTGTTATTTTAAAATCTGCAACAGCCCAAGGTGTGAACTGGTCAGCAATAACCGACTTGCTGTTTCCAAATTTTTTCGAGCCCGAATGCGAACCAGCAGGCTGGCATACGTAGTACAGCTTTGACCCCTCACCCCTTCGACGAGGTCGATGATCTGGAGGTGACCCTATGTTATAGATTACACTTACCCAATCTCATAACTTCGACGGTTCACCGATTGATACCACCGGACAGACACATAAACACAAGCGCACTTACATACTCACAAATAGGACGTGGCTATTATTCGCTTTGCAAACTGGGAACTTGCCAAAGCTGACATGAAACCCCTTAACCACCATCTTTCTGGATGCCTCATTGATCCAGATTTTGATATTCCTCAATAGTCTCGTGCTTGGACTGTGGGAAAAAGTGCCGCAGAATTTCGGCCCACGTATGCAGTTGATACGGTTCCTTTGTTAACATGCGCAGCGGCGACGTCTAGAAACATATAACCTTTTCACAATCTTCATGCATTCATCTTCATGCATCTTCACACATGTAATCGTCATGCGTTCAAAGGCAAAGCGGTTTTTAAGCTCACGTGTGTGTATACACGATCTTTTTTTTAATGAATGATCGGTTAAAGTTAAACGGTTTATTGAACCAATGGTTAAGTTAATTAACGGCAAAAATCTTGCCGTTTCATTATCGATCAACGAGAATTTGCATATTCAAAAGTTACTCACATCAACTGGCAATGAGTTTGCGTGCATTATTTCATCAGTTTTCTGTTTGGACATTTACACAGGCAATGAGTCATTCATTGTTGCTCTCGCTTCTAGTTTTTGGGTGTTTCTGTTGTCTTGGAACGGTGATTGCTGTTGTTGCAATTTGCTATGAAAGATTCTCTTTTAGGCTCTTGAGCAACGTCTAAATATAACGTTACCCCATGAACGTGATCAACTGGCCACTTCTCTTGCCGACGGCATACATTTGTGTAATTTTGCCAATTCAGTTCGTATTCGTGCTGTACCTACCGTGCTTACACCTCCTTTAAATGTAAGTCTTATTTTGAGAAAATTTCCTTTAGCTTATTTGTTATATTAATAAAATGTAAGCGGAATCTCTACGTAACACTTATTTTCTTTATAGGAGGGCCACTCTTCCATAGAAAATGATTTCCTCAAATATCGGCTTGAACATTCATGATGAATAATAGTATTATGGACATTCCTTGGGAAGGAAACGAAAAACGATGCGAAACTCGACCGATCATTTATAAAAAGCAAATTCTCTGTCCACAGTATCGCTGTCAGACCCAGTTTTATATAGCTCGAATTATGGCTGCTTATTTTTCAAAAAAAAAAAACATCAAGTTCAACCCTCGGAAATGATTTTTTCTGAAGCATCAAACAGTTTATAACTCGTTCGGTTTTGTAGGTTTTGCATCATGTTTTGACCGCATAATTTAGCGTTTCCGTTCAAAATCTTCACTACATTCGCTGTTCATGATTCGTTTAGCAATTTTTTAAAATATGCCCCACAGCCGATTATTGTGCAGCTACCGAAAATGAAAGCAACGAGCGGCTCGTTGATTATATTTTCATTCATCCCTTTCCTGAAACTATAACCGTTTTGTTTGTTTCATTAGCTAATATACTTTAGGTTGCGTGATGTAACATATAGTTAAATCAAGCACTGATTTGAAATTATCCGAGGTGACTTTCTAATAACTCGAATCTTGCATTAACATTTATAGTTTTACCATTCTATGAATCTTTGCCAGCTCTTCTAGCGATAACTAGTAACTCTCGGAGTGCTCGAACATATGCAGTATAAAACGAGTAGCACATCTAAACAACAAAAATTCGTCATGTGACGTTTTTTTTGTTCTTTGCTTACGCAAATTGTCCTCGGTTAGCTCCATTACATGCCATTTTTTTTTGAATGATAATGGGAAATTGATTTATCAGTTTGTTGACAACTGCAGTCTTATTTTCGAAAGCGTACAGATTTGCTCTTATTGGACTAAATTTGAAATAGGGGAGGCAGAATTTGGGTTACGAAAAAGTCATTCAAGAATCAGAAACTGTCGAGTAAAGGCTTTTTTGTCGAAAAAACGCTCATCAACAGTTTATCTTCATCCCGTTGTGGCTGTAACGAATTAATAAGCTTAGTCGTTTAGTCTTCAACAACTCTCTCGAAAAACATTCATTGTGGTTATTATTTTCTAAATTTGGATTAAAAATATCTAATGTAACAATATTTTTGCAGACTCCTTTATCTTTTCCGAAGTGTCGGCGTAACGTCGAGAACTTTCTATCGGCTTGTCGACGCATTGGAGTTCCCGAGGTTTGTATTCTTATTGCATTTATTGTGTTGTCCACACTGCTAATATGCACTAACCTGAATGATAAACTAGAATTTGCAATAATCATTCAGATATTATTAATAAGCGCGTTTGCCGTCTGCTTGTCTTTTCGGCTAATATCCCTTCTGCATGGTTGCAAAGCATATATGATGAATGGAATGGCTTTAATTAGTGTGTGCTGATGTGCTTGCTCTAGGCTACAGGCCTTATATCGACGACGGAGAAGAGCCGATTTTTGCTCGTCTTTTATGACTAGAATTGTGGAATCGACTTCAATTCAACTGTAAATGCAATGGCCATTAACTACTGCGCTGAGGTTTACACGAAACAAGGAAGATCGCTATCCTCTCGTTTTCGTTCCGTAGGTTTCCGAATTAAAAAGGGCAATCGTCGTTCATTACGCAGTCTCGAAGAAATCAGTTGTACTGTAAGTTGAATGAACGCATCAATTGTACTGTAAGTTGAATGAACGCATTTTATCGCTAAAGCTAGTTAAATGTGAATGTAAGTGCTGAATGGGAATGGGAGCAAGTTGTGTAACCTACCAGGAGAGGGTAAGGCGAGATACGCTGATCGCCATTTTGAAGGTCGTCGCATTTGTTTTCAGTAGTTCCCCATTTCCTGCCCAAAAACGGATATATAAGGTGGTTTAGTACCTTTTATAATCGAATCGTTCGCATCGAATAATGTCACTTTTAAGTCTAAAACAATTCTCTTCGGGTACACTTTTCCGGCGAAATTATTTTCATTATTCTCGGTAAATTATGAATCGTATCCGTATTTTATTTTAGAACCGAGCAACGCTGTAGATACTTGCTAAATTTTATATTTTTTTCTAATTTTAAGGTTTGAAACTATCAGCAAGCTAATAGATGGGCATCTACGTATATACACATAAAAACTAATCTCGTCGTAATGCGCTATCATAATTGCCAAAGCCCACAAGAAGCTAAGTATTTTTCACAGAAAAATTTTCTCTAATATTTAATTTTTTTTTTTCGCTTTGTGTTTAACGAGTTGTTACGATGAATAAACGATACTTTTGTTATAATTTTGTTTGGGGAAAGACGACAGATAAATTGAACGCCAACAAAATTGCCCAGCAAGTTAAAAAACTAAATTTTGTTTTTTTTTTCTAATTCGAAAGCCTAGTTTTGGACTCTTCATTTCATTCCATAGCGCGTTGATGCCTCTGATCCTATAGTTGTTGCTCACTTGAAAGTGCTATTTTATGTCTTGTTTTTTTTTTGGCATCAGTGGCCGTGGCTGTTTGAGCACGAAGATTTCTATTGTTATCGTGGAGCAGTGAAGCACTATATTGCTTCTTTCATTTTAAATGCATGGCGTTTATCTTCCCTTTTCAAGCACCCTTATAAATTTTTTTGCCAAAATTTTTCTTTCACAATTTTGCATATGGGCATCATTATAAATAGGTAGGTTGACCTCGCGCGATAGATTTAGCCGTTTAAAGCTTCAGGTTTTAGCATGTAAGGTCATCAGCAGTCAACGGCTTTCTGGGCCTTAGCAAATCGAAAACCTAAAACGCGGTTCTTTATTCGCGAAATGCGAAGAAATATAACATTTGTGACAAAGGCGCAAGGCATGGCTTACATGTATGGAATTGGCTTACGATACAACACTCTAATTGTCTTGCTTTTCTGATAATCTGTAAGGTAATCATAAAGCAGTAAATACCTACAGACATGCTACTTTGCAATATACAATCAAATTTTTCCTTTAAAGAAGATCAAGTAGTGATCGCGTTATTATTGCGCATACGCAAATGAACTAAACAGTTCGGAGGCCAAATTTGCAAGAAACAATTAGGGAGGCAATCTGTTTAAAGCTTTTATTTATCCGAACCTTGAAGTGCTGCTCATTAGCGCAAGCATCTCACGCTCATGCGGCGTGCGATTTATGCTCTCGGTTTGCTATGAACTCCGATATTCATATAAGCTAAACAGCGGAAGAACTTTTGGACTACTCAAGCGAATTCAGTCGTACTTGTCACTTTTTCCCATAACTTTTTCTGCAAAGGATGCTCGGAATGGAGACAGGTTGAGCCTTATCACTTTCGGTCTGCCTTTCGGTCTTTGTGTTGTGTGTTGTGTTGCTTTTGTTGTGCTTTTCTAACGGAGAATTGGCTTACGATGGTCGTTTATTCTGCATAAACGTTTTTCAGTTCGATTTCCAATGCATGTCATTTTCTTTTCGAAAACGTTTATTGTTTTTACGAATGCCATACTGTAGATGTTTTTGTTTTTTTTCTCTGTTGGTTGTTTGCCGCAATAACGTTATGATAGGATTGTGGTAGTGTTATAGGGTTACACTCGATCACTGGTTGTTTGCTGAATGCAGTTAGTTATAGATGCTGCTATCGAATAAAGTACGGAAGTTCGTTTGCGCTGCAATAGAGTTTTAGAGTTTGCATTTTTACTTTTTTTCGACACCCTATCGTACTGCTCATCATGAATCTTCATAGCAAAACGTATACCGAATCACCTGAGTTTGACCATTTTGAGCAGAACCATCCTGTCGATACCCCTTTCTTGCATATGAACCTTCCATCAAATAGAGTCCCCTCTAATTAAATTTTTAAAATCAAAAACCTGGCCCCCATTGGTTTTTCTGTAGGTGTTTCGCCTCTCAGCATCGTGATACGTAATGTGCCTTCTTGAGTTTAGCCTGCACTTCGAAACTGTGGAAAATGAAGTCCTCGGGACTTCCTTTCAGAATCGCGCAGTTTGTCTCATTTTCTTCTTTCCTGATTTCTTTCTTGAGCCTTTAAAATTTTCATTTACTTTCTCAATTTCGTCGAAGATAAGCCCTCGCTAATCCTCTATCTGCGATGACCGGAACATCTTCCGAATCACGCCTTCATATGTGTTGCACAGCTTGCACTCTGAAAGAAGTCATCCAACGAGGCAGCGATGCGGCCACTTGCACTTAGCGAAACAAAACTTGTGGTAGCAACTTCGAGTGAGAGTTTGATATTTTCGAACATTATTATTTTGCGTCACTGAGGTGACATGGATCAGTCATCAACTACTTGTAATGCTTCTGCTGAAAATGCGATCGAATGATACTGTCGAAACGTTGAGTAGCAGTTTTTCGCTTCTGTTGTATTTCAAAAGAGTAGATGAAAACTGCTGAAGTAGAGTGGGATGAAAAGATTTAAGTTTGACTCAGATGCGTTTTTGCGCATCACTGCAGCGAACACCAGTGATCGAGTATCACCGTAATTCGTTGCATGTTGGTGATACCTAAGTGCCAAATAGCCAAAACATCGTGAATAATAGTGATTGTTGTTGTTCACTTCTTTGCTTTTCCTTTCCAGTTATATGTTGCGATGTTTGTGGTTTGGTTCGTGGGAAGGCAGTTGTAGTAATCAGTGATTCAGTGATTTGCCGCTTGGTTGCAACTGCACCGTTTGTCTTCTGTCGCACATTGTTCGGGTAGACAGATCTGACGGGCTATCCGTTAACGAACTTCCTGTGTGCTCCAGATAAAATTGAAGTCATTTTCACACTTAAGAAACGAAAAGGAAACAGCGAAAACCAATGGATTATAACCGAACCGGTAACTATGTGAACTACCCAGTACCGGCAAGATCCAAAAGGTGGTGTGCCAGTTTGCAAATTTGACAGCCTCACCAGCGCTTTTAATGAGCAAATCACTTTGCTTAGTTATAAAAGTATGATCGTAATGATATTTTACGGTGCTTAGTCTCCGTTGCAGCACTCTAAACTTAAACTGGTGCACATTTAAATAGGCCAAGTTTGTTCCTCGCTTATTCTATCCCCTTCGGAGTTTACTTTCCATTCCCGGCCAGCTTTATCCGGCACTCACAAAGACGAAGAAACATCCGAAATAATGAAAAAATATGAACACTTTCTACTTCGTCGCTGGAATGCATTGTAGGTGATTCGCAAATTTTGCAGTGTAGTCGGCAAATTATGGTCCATTGCTTTGAGGGACTAGGTCAGTGTATAACTCGAAGGCTAAATGTTGTTGTTGAAACGTCTAATAGTCTGCTATTCTAAGCATTCGACGCAAAGATTCTCTTGTACTCCGCAGAGGCATGTAGGGAGATCATTAACCAATTCGGATCCCTAGTTTCTGCACTTTGGGGTTTACACATCTAGTTCGACGTCTTTTCGGGTTAACAGAATGTCAGAGAGCTTCCTTTATTGTTGGATGTGAGGGCCAATTACGAGCTGTGCAGTTCGGATCTCTTAAGCTGAATGAAATGGGAAATTTTCGGTTTTTTTTCTTGTCCTAGTTGGCCTTTACTATTACGATTTATGTCTTGAATTTCAAAATTGGTTTTCTTGAATGTGGCTGATCTGTCGAGCGGTACAAGATGCCCGATGGAGAAACGCAAATCGACTCGCATAATTTCGCTGACTTAAGAGAAACCCAAAATTTTAGTTTCGCTAAGAAAGGCATAAGAAACTGATGGGGCGGGAAGAAGGCGA
Organism: Toxocara canis; assembly: GCA_000803305.1. Classification (NCBI taxonomy): domain Eukaryota; kingdom Metazoa; phylum Nematoda; class Chromadorea; order Rhabditida; family Toxocaridae; genus Toxocara; species Toxocara canis. The sequence goes on from JPKZ01022847.1 coordinate 948,888, forward strand.
GAAGAGGAAGATACAGTAACGTATTAGGTGAAAAAAGAAAAAAAAGCGTAAGCAAATTATGACTAACAGATAATAAAGATGAGAAACTATTGCATATGTTTCTCGGCTTAGTTTTACAGCTGGAAAAGTTGAAACATTTATAAATCGACTCCATGTCGATCGATTTTGCCGATCGATTTTGCCGATTGATTTTGCGTAAATTCGACGAGTTGATTTACGAACGAAATGATTGTTTGCCATATAACTAACCATCATTATGTGGTTAGCTTTCAGGTGCTTCGTGGAAGGGTTCAATTGAGCGAAAAAACGCTTGCCAACGCACTTCTAACAGCGTTCATCGCTTTTCTCTGCTTCGTCATCGTTTTCCCTATCTAACTTAGCCACTAACCAACTTGATTCATATTCGTGGCAAACGTTATTGAAGGGTTTTAGTTAGACGAAAGCGCCGCATATTTTCACACCATTTACTTCGGGGAACTTTTTTCATTCTTTCCGATTTTTTTTCCTATTTGGAAAATCTTCGAAATGTTCTGTTTGAAAAAACTTTTCTTCTGGAAAAAAATATTCTACGAGACCTCACCCTCATTTTTCTTACCACATTTTCTAGCTACCAAAGTTAGAACGTATGCTTTGAGATTTTCTTCCCTTCAACTGCCACGTTGCTTCCACACTTATTCTGTCTGTCTATCACTCACCCTTTCAATGTTTTCATCATATGCAAATTATGCGGCGATCATGCTTCCAAGAATGATTGCTTGCTGAGACTGTCGAGCCAATTCACGAATGTGTATATGGCGAACTTTATCATATCACACATAAAAAGCAACAGAGGTCACAAAATGACTGCCTTTATGAAATTTTTTAATGCATCCAACTTGGGTTCTGAGGTTACAAATGAGAAATTCTTACATTAGCTAATATCTATGATATGAAAAGTGCTTAAATATGGTTTCGCTGCTGTTTACTTTTTGGAATCGGAAATGAACTTCATTACTTTTCTTCTGCTCAGTATCGGCGTTTTAAAGTGTTCGGATGCTTTACTTGTTTACGCTAAGGACATTCAGCTACATTCATTGCATTATTCTTTTCTTTAAAAATATTGTTTGTATATGTAATTATAATTTGAGTAAATATTTACCTATATGCTTGATTAGGTGATATCGCCTCATGGATTTTTTTGTCTAATAAACTGTTATTGTTATTTGCTCTAAATATGGCTCTTCTAATCTACTGTTTAACACTAACTAGTAATCCACTGTTTTAACTAATGTAGTGTAATGGTTTTTTTTCTAAGGTTTTACATTTTTTATGTTTATTTGGGCTAGCAAAGTTCTTTTTGCTTATATTGGAAAGTTTTTTTTTTTTTAAATCAAACCAGCTTCGACTTTTTTCCACTGAGCAGTGATTAATTATGAATTTCTACTAAAACCATAATTAATTTTGCAATTTCATCCCGGTTTACCTTTCACTGATACCTTTTTTTGTACATATGGTATAGCAATAAAATGACATAATATTTCGCGAATTGTTACGGTTCGGTTGTGTCCTCTGACTTCCCTTTCTATTCACCTTTACTGTTAGTTTTTTTTTTTTAATTTCCTTTTTATCTATACATTGGATCACTTGCATGTTAATGCAGTTGTTCTACTGATGGCGCTTTAATATTTTCATATGTAGTATTTCGTGCTTTTTGTTGTTTGTCTTTTGTAGGCTCTCGTTTCGCATTATCTTTTGACGGGTGCTGTGTCATTTTTTGTGGGCCGTGTTGTGTCTTGCCCCTTATTTTTGCTTCATTTTTGAAATTTTTTAAAGTATTCCAGTTCTGCTATTCGGACGTTGAGCGATTTGTTCACTGCTGCAATATAAGCTCACCAGCTTCGCTATAAAATGGTTGTTGTATTATTGAGAAACATATTTTCCTTCAAAGCATGCTTGCTTTACTGCTTACGCTTAATGCCTCACATTAGCAACAAGCTTTTTTCCTGTCCTTTTTCTCCTGGACTGTATTGCTGGCTGCAAAATTCTTCTGGAAGCGATTTCTTGAGAATTTCATCCCTTTACCTTTCACTGATACCTTTTTTTGTACATATGGTATAGCAATAAAATGACATAATATTTCGCGAATTGTTACGGTTCGGTTGTGTCCTCTGACTTCCCCTTCTATTCACCTTTACTGTTAGTTTTTTTTTTTAATTTCCTTTTTATCTATACATTGGATCACTTGCATGTTAATGCAGTTGTTCTACTGATGGCGCTTTAATATTTTCATATGTAGTATTTCGTGCTTTTTGTTGTTTGTCTTTTGTAGGCTCTCGTTTCGCATTATCTTTTGACGGGTGCTGTGTCATTTTTTGTGGGCCGTGTTGTGTCTTGCCCCTTATTTTTGCTTCATTTTTGAAATTTTTTAAAGTATTCCAGTTCTGCTATTCGGACGTTGAGCGATTTGTTCACTGCTGCAATATAAGCTCACCAGCTTCGCTATAAAATGGTTGTTGTATTATTGAGAAACATATTTTCCTTCAAAGCATGCTTGCTTTACTGCTTACGCTTAATGCCTCACATTAGCAACAAGCTTTTTTCCTGTCCTTTTTCTCCTGGACTGTATTGCTGGCTGCAAAATTCTTCTGGAAGCGATTTCTTGAGAAGCAAAATAAAACTCGAAAAGCAGAGTGAAATACGCTTAGCAATTAAATAGATTACAGCCATATATTAAAAGTGCATCACCGTAATGGAATGGTTTAGAGGTCGAGTGGGGGCGAGGAAGCAAGCAGATTTTTTTCTTGCAGTAAAAGTACGAAGTCATCGATAGAATTGGTCATTCCTGTTGTATGTGAAAGCCGATACCGAGAAGGATCTTTCTAGTCACAGCTGTTAGTATTCTTGAGAGTCAGCCCGAATTTGCAGTTGGCCATTCAGTACTGTCGACAATCAGCACGAATTTTGCAGTTGGCCACATCACATACGTTGTTCACAAATCACTCATGAATGTTTTGAATTGAGGCGTTGTGCTTTTACTAGTTCGTTTCTGTCCGCTAGTTTAACCGTCTCATGTTTGTGCTCGTTTATGTTTGTTACCCCTCAACAAAGTCCTTTGTTTTCTTTTGATTTCTAAACATCGTAAACTCGTCTTCCTAACATCTGTCACGCTTCTGCGTTCTTCAGTTAACGTTCCACTTGTTAGGTATCCTACGGTACCGTAACATGTGCGATTGATTTCGATCTTTGTTTGCCAAATGTTACGATTTCTTTCGACAGAAATTCTGGCTCTCTTATGCCCTCATTCGTTCTTGTTTTGTTGTTTATTTTTGCGATAAAGATACAACAAAAAGCAAGTAAGCCATCTTGTAAAAGAAATATTTTTACATCCGTTCATGTTATTTTCAGATGGGGGAACGCAAACAGAATAGGGTAACTTTTATGTCGAAGCTTTGCATAATACCAACATATTGCCTTATCTGCTAGTGTTTAAAGGTTTGTTGTTGGTATAGAACTTGTAGAATACTTGGTAAAAATATTTCGTCGCTTACTTTAGGGTATTCTGTTGAATATCTGCTTTACCAACAGTATCACACAAAGATGTGATGAGCTTCATAATAAATATGATCGTCGAAAGCAATCAGCTAGTTGAGCATACGTTCAAGCAGAACTGTTTGGGGTGGCCACTAAATGAGTTGGTGAGCAGAGACTTAGTTCACAGTGATCATCGCAAATGCTTTATGACATGTGAAAAACTACCTTTAAAAGCATCTTCCAGTCAGCGTTGGTTCGTTTCCTACAGTCGACAGCAGATGCATGCAATAAATGTCTAAGATGATGATGCCCTCTTCAACTGAAACGATTGCAGATGTCATTGTCTTCATGTAGTGATATTGTCGAAGGTCGTAATCTGCCGCAGACGGCGAGAACTGTTGCGGCACTCAGTAAAGTCGCAAATGCGACCGCCAACAACAACATTGCCGTTCGTCCAACCGAGAGTCGTCGGATCACTAATGTGTAGTTCATTTGCTTGTGCTCGTTGGTTTACCCGGGCAATGAATGGAGTGGAAAAGTATGGAGAATTATTTTAAGCACCTGTTGAAACTGTGTTATTTTTATTCCCTTATCGTTAAAATTTCTTGATGCAAGGGTTTCTCTGAGCAGGTAAAAAAATTCTATATCTTCATTTCGTGAAAATCATAGAGTCAGAATTATAAGTAAGTAAAACCAGTCAGAGTTATCACATTACTTCTGAAGAGTGGATTGGTTTTGTCTATATCGTTATAAGTTTTGCTGAGATGAGTTTGGAGTTGTAGCTAGCTATTTACCGTGTTTATTTGCACGCGCGAACTGTTGCAGCACACAGTTCGAGTTGAGTTTCAGTGCAAAGAACTTTTTTGGCCGCAAAAGTGTTGGCGATTTTCCTATGTTCTCCGTTATTTTTTTAGTAATTATCCTTGCCTCATCTCGTCCGCTCCCTCACCAGTCGTCCATACCCACCCCCCCCCTCTTCCCCCCCACCCCCTCCCGACCCCGTCGAAAAATCGTCATTGAAAATGCGGTCCTTCTTATTAAACATTGATGTATTGCAATTTAATATTTAAAAGATTCGTGAGAAATGCAGTCGATTTGGCTTGATTTTAGTTTGACGATAAGTCTGAACGGGTACAGTGATTTTTTCCGGTTTGCTCAGAAATTTTAAGCTTTCCGGGACGATATGTTTCATTCGTTTTCACCTGTTTTTCGCGCACATTACTTCCGTAGTTAATCGTGCAACAATTTGCTTTTATGGCATCCGTACGCAAATACATAATCTCTTATCGTATTTCCGATTGCGTTTGTTATATTTGAGGTCAGTTGACGAAATTGTGCTGCAACTATAGCATCTAAAGGATGCGTTCAATTCTCTCATACAGATTTGTTTGTATTCGCCGTCTAATATCTTCTTATGATAATAGGTCCTAATTGAATAGTAGCCAACGTTAGCTTACGTTTGAATGCTTTTTTGATATTTAAATGCTGTGAAGTCGAAGAAGCAATGAAATAACTTAAGGATTGTTCGGACGTCTACAACGCCCATTTTGCTGAGGCAAAAGTTGACTTCCCTTAGTTATAAAGAATAGGGCGACAGCCGAGATTCGTCGGTGCATAACGCATGGTTTAGGCTGATCGAACTACCCTTTGTTCCTTGAACAACGAGATGTTTCTTGACTCACTTAAATAAAAAGCAATTGCTGCTGTCCATTTCAAAACGATATGCCGCCCTTCCGGACTTTGAAGTAAAGGGCTTAACGTATTTCTGAGCAACTAAAATAATAGTGAACATTTTTGCTATAATTATTTCCTTACATAGCTAGTTGTTTTCGCTAGTTTAATTTCTCACCGTTTATGCAGTAAGATGAGTGAGGGAGTACAAGAATCAGCAACACAACAATAGTTTAGATAGAATCGTCGGTTGTTGCAGTTTTTAAATCTCTGCTGGGTCGTTTCTCTCGGATACACCTGCCATTGACTTGGTCTACTGTGCGTAACAGTTTGATGATTTGAGCTGTCATCGGGATTGTCAATTATGAACTGTCTGATTTTCACAAAACCGTTTGCGTGAAAAGCGAATGGAACTTCAGCAACGAGAAAAAATCCCAATTTTTTCTCGCTACCTCTTCGCCCATTGCCCTTACATTGTTTGGCATTTTAATCCCTCGACTAGTTTCTTTACAATTTCGATCTGCGAACGAGCAGATGGCCCAAATGCGTCATGAAATTTTTAAGGATTTAATTTTTTTTGCAGGAAGGCACAATACAATATGCGAAACCCACATTTGAATTTTGCTCGAATAAAAAAATGGCACATCGATATTTTTGATTTAACCTCCTTCTTTTTCTTTCAAATGGTATTGACTGTTTTCAACTTGGCCGACGCGTGATAGATTAACTTGTAGGAAATGGCTGTCAATACAAAATGCTTTTCTATGCAAACGCTAAATTCAGTAGCCAAGGAAAGTGTCATCGTTACCTATTTGCCCTTGTTGTTGATTCCAATAGGTTATTATTGTTGTTTTTGGTGTTTCTGTCGTCGATTTTTGTTCTTCAGTGCTTATGTTCAGTCTATTTGGTGTGTCTTCAAAATCGCAATTGTTGATATCGTTCAGCTCAAGCTTTATGGTGATTTAGTCCATGTAAGCGACGTTTCGAAGGGAGCTAGCTGATAATAGTTACAAATATAGCGTCCTTTCTTTCTTGCAGATTCCTCAATGATCCATTTCCATATCGTTTTCCTTTCCCATTGATTAAAATCACCGTTACGAGAAATTAAGGTTGTTTACCATCTTCAAGATTCCATACAATCATATGTGCAGACGTAATTCAAAACATTTTTTTGTAGTTATAATTTCGTCAAACAAACAAAACATTTTTGACTAGTTATAATTTAATAGCTGAGCATTACATGTGATCTGCCTTTGACTTTGTCAAATGATCACCTTCTTGTTCACTCACTGCTTTGCTCCCTCCATCTCTCGTTATCTAAGTACTCTTTCTCGCATTAAGTTTTCCTCTTTTTGGTACAGTTATTTAATCGCAACATCACTGTAACAACATGGTTGCTATTAAAAAATTGTGCGGTATGCAATGTTAATTCGCACAAAAGGAACATTATTTAACAAGGAAATAAAGTGCTGTAAGAATCGTCTAATGAAACTGAATCAGGTTGTATTTTCACTTTGTTTATTATACAACAATATATACGCGTTTTACAGTTGGAGAATGAGTCAAAACTTCGAATAGTTTGTTTCATTTTTTTGAAAACTGCAAAAATTGATCCATAAAGAACCCGAAGACCACCGCCTAGGTCGCAATCAAAAAAAAAACTGAACTGTCTTCAATTTCGGAAACAATTTAAAGGAAGAATAGAGCTGAAATCTTTAGCGATTCTGTCAAATGATTCTTTGAATTTTTACCAACTATAGGCTTCTTTGTTTTTCATTTCGATCCGTACACATACCAGGCTAGGCTCATCGATCGTCATGTAAAAGTGAGTCAATGACCAATGAAAAGTAGAACTGTTTTTTGAACTTCGCAAACGATCTAACTGTGCAAGAATAAGAGTACTTCAAACATTTATTAACAAGCAAGAGGAACGACAATAAGTTTGTAGTTTTTCTACCTTCTGAATGCATCCGAAACTTTTCTATGCATCGCACGGCCAACAGTTCAGAAATGGTTATCATTCGTTATCCTGATAAGTTGTTTCCTTCAGAAGATCATCAATATCTCCACCGAAATGATATATAAAACAAGCCTCCTTATAGTAGGGAATTGAGCGTATGCCAGAATCATGATACTTTAAGCATGTGTAGTGCAGCGAACGCGTTAGCTTATGACAATATACAAAAGCGAGAAAATGCGGCTCAATTTTGTTTCATAAAGCTAAAAATCCTCAACGCTTTACCATCTACGGTGGTGCACAGTACTTCAAGTGAACTTTTTCTAATCGACTTTACTCGAGATCATAAGAGCGAAATCGAAGTTTTGCTCAGTGGCGACAACATGACCAAAGAGGCGTGGCCGAGGCTTATTAATTGCTTGTTAAAAGAGCAGAGAATAAGGAAGGGTGCATGTGAAAGGAGAGTTGCAAGAAGATGTTTTGACTACGTATCTGCATCGGATTCTTGTCAAAATTCTTAGAAAATTCCGAGCACTTCGCATTAGATATTGCTCATATGCCTGCCACTCCAAATGTTGTTGTCGTATGTGAAAGTGCAATCAACACAACTCACATGTTTTTGCTTTCGCGTAATTTCTTCCCTTTTCTCTGTTCGAACCATCTTGTATCACTTTGAAAACAAAAATACCACCCAGAAAGCAATGATATATCGTAATATTGCTGTGCGTTGTAGTGTAACAGCAAAACGCGGTTGTGCAGTGCTTCTACATCCGAACTGTTTGGCTAGAATAGTTACAACGGGGTACTCGGCATTAAAATTCATCTTCTTAATGGAGCTGTTAGCAATGAATGCAATCAAAAATCATGGACAATCTCGGATAATCGGCAATATCTTAATTCGAAGATCCGTCCGGTATCGCGGTTAAGTAGGGGGTACACAGTGATTACAGTCTTGTGTGCTCGGCAAATAGCCTTCGATTTGTATTGTGCTCTCATGCACTCCATAGGTATTCCTGAGCATGAGCGTAGTTGTTTTGAGGATTTGTTGAGCATTGGCCGACTCGTTCACTTCCAGATGTACACTTATAGCCACTCTATCGAGCGTTAGTGCCCAAATGCGCAAATCGTGCACCTTGCGTACCCCTTCGATGTTCTCTAACGAATCGAACACATTTCGGAAATCAATACTCGAAGGCCTTCCTGAAATCGAGAGCATTTAAATTTCCAGTTTTACTCCGCACTTGTTTCAGATATGTAAAATTCATAGATCGTTGCTTCAGCCTGTTGGAGAAAAAAAAGGAAAATGGTGAACGAACAAATTCCGTGGGCTACCAGCACCAGCGGTGGAGGCAACAAACCAAGCAAAATGAAACTATTGTGGCTTAATTTCTGAGGTGGCTTATTCCATTCAAAGCACAACCTAACGGTATGCTTTGACGGAATAAGCACAATCTAACGTTGTGTTTTGTAGGGAAAAAAACGTTGTGCTTTCAGCATATTTCGTTGTGCAGTTAAAAAAAAACATGAGAACACTAGAATCCCCAAACGATAATGAGGAGACCTTTAATTCTGATTAGAGAGAGAAGCTGCGTATTCGAAAGCCAAAAACTTTTGCCTAGTTAGGAAGAGCTACCAAAAATGTGATGAAAATATATAACGCTGAAATCGAAAAAAAGTTTCCCTTTGTTATAAATACTATTCGCAGCCGATTTTATTTGGAATAAATCATTGCTGTATAGCATCATAGAAACGTTGGTTAGAAAATGGCTTAATAATATATAATTTTAACCTTCGAGAAGGACGACGAGAGCATCACGAATCACATAAAATGTCGTACAAAGAACGATCAGCGAGAACAGCAATGTGCAGATTGGATCAACGACCGACCATGTCCTCTGCAAACGAAAACATATACGGCTTCCATCTTTCGTGCATTTTCAATTTCCGGTACTTTAATCGTTTTATATTCATTGCATTGACTGTTCGAGCAAGCGAAGCGTTTAGTTAATTTCAGAATGTTATGAGAACATTCGTCTCGACGATGAATAGACTAATTTCGTTATGAAAAGCTGCAAGCAGCTTTTGATTGTTTCGAAGTAAGCAAACCATACGTAATTCCTAGTGGCTGTTAGGTCGTCGAATTTATAAAATTATAATTGCTCTTAACAGATAGACTTATTCCCGTTCAGTTTTCAGGCTACGATAGATAGGGACGTTAAGTGAAAAGTTGTATGCCTAGCATAAATTACTAATAGATTTGGAAAACCCTCCAAGGTCAGTGTCATTTTCCTATGATGAAATGATAACTGATGCTGAGACATTTGCGTCGTTAATAACCGCACCGGCTGGAATATTTTTTGATAACACCTCACTAAAGGAGTTCTACCCAGTGTAATATCCAATCTTCTCACCGTTTATCTTTAATCTTATTTAATGCTTAAGCTGTGATTGTTGACTTTCACGTGAGGGCAACAGATGACTTGAAATGATTTTTCTCGGCTGTGGACAACCTGAATAGACATATTTTTATGACTACTCATACCCACAAACATTTTTAGGCAGTAGGTTTCATGACAATAAACATTTGGTTATAAGAAACACTGAAGGAATAAATGAATACGAGTGGACATAATGGTATGAGTTAGTACAGCAATGTATAAACCAAAGACGTTCCAACGATTCCTCTTGCTATATAATTTTTTTTCACCTTTTTATCGATTGTTTGAACTATATAATTTTCTGGACATTGCTTAAATTGTGATCTTGATAGTTCATGGAATTAAGAAGAGGGAAAGTTTACGTTGAAAAAGATGAGAAGAGCAGCGATTAGAACACCGACACTTTGTATAAGATCTCCTAGCACGTGTATCATCGCAGCACGCACGTTTATGTTAGTCTGCTCTCTTGTTTCATGGAAGTAACGCGTTTTTGCACCATGTGAATGTGTATGACCACCGAAGTACAGTAGTACTCCCATTCTGAAAGAATACTTTGGGCGGATTAGTAGTGACAATCAACATCTGTGCTTGGGCATTATTCTTAATCCGCCCCGTAGCATTCACGAATATCAATGATTGCTTTTATAAGTACATATTTGTCCGCAGCACTGAAATGCATCTCATGAGATCGAATTGTATCGAGTGACATTAAAATATAGCCACCTCAATGAACATCACATGCCTATCAGTGAGGATCGAGTGGAAATGATGAAATGATACGTGTACTCGACGTTTTTTCTTTGAAATGGCAAAACTCGTTCAGAATGCGCACCAACGCATGTAAATATCGTTTGACCAATCACATGGCTATCAGTGAGGGTCGAGTGGAAATGATGAAATGATATGTGTGTACTCGACGTTTTTTCTTTGAAATGGCAAAACTCGTTCAGAATGCGCACCAACGCATGTAAATATCGTTTGACCTACAATGAGGCAATAATGCATCCAAATTTTCGTTCGTCTAATGAGTTGTACAACTGCTTTTGCTTAAAAAGTTTGATTCCATTTGTTGCTCAAAGATGAGTTAGAGAAATGACCGAAATGGACGACAAAATAAATGGAATAGCGAAAGGGTTAGAAAATTTCTGAAAGCAAGTTTCAAGTTTGATCGACGGAAAAATATCGTAGCGGAAAGTGCACTTCTTTGATTCGTTGTGAATTTTGGCAGATTTCGTTTATTATGACAAACCAAAAATAAAGGTACCGAGAAGACGGCAACCATACAGAGATACAAACAAAGAAATACCAGAGACTAATTGAAACTTCGGAGCTCCGGACTATTGCCCTCACTCTGATATATGGAATAAGGTTTTGCTCTTTCTCTTTTCTTATCTAATCAATTTTAAAGTGATCAATACGAACACAATGTTGACAATAACTCCAAGTCCAGCAGTAATCGCCATAATCGGTGCATCGATGTCGTAGTCCGCCTGAACGATTCGATCGATAGCCAAATAGACGAGAATACCCGTTATGATCCAAATCATAAATACAGAAATAAATGCCCCGAGCACTTCTGAAAAAGAAAACAATATAAATGAATTCAACAGAACCAAACAAGTCCACGTCTTTTTCAAAAAAAAAAAAATTCTCTGATCATTGTCAATTAGAACCGTTTCACATTGGCGAGTGGAAATTTAAGGCAAAATAGGTTCATGAAGCTCGTAGATGAAACAAAAGTTCCTCTGAATTCATCGCATATGATGAGTAGTTTTTGTCCTTAGATTGCTTCTACGCAGGGGTTACCTAATTCATCTTTCTTTTACAACTATCACTTTCCTCTTGCAACTTATCTTATCTAGTCGAGTGCTGTAAAATAACTTTATAAAAGAAGGTAAATGATCGTACCAGCTCGATACCATCCGAAACTCATTCGCTGCGATGCAGGCCGTCCGGATAAATATAAGGCAAACAACGAGATCAGCATACTAGCAAAATCCGTTAGCTGAAACATTCAATGAAGTTTAGTAAAGAATCAATATTTTGCGCAATATAGAAGAATAAATAAGTATTCAAGTTTAATTTGCTTACATATCGCCAAAAATAGAAAGTAAAAGACTATTTGCTCCTCTCTGGAGTCCGCCTTGTTCCAATTGGACTTTTAGGCACCACAGTAAGCAATAAACAAGAGACATCAACATTTTTTTTTCATAATATTTTTCCAAATTTGTGCTCGTGCTGCTTCTATCAAAATATGACACTGTTTTTAGATTGAGCCCTCACACAATCTCTAAAAGCAGCACGAAAACTTTTGCAAATAGTGAAAATGAATTGCCCAAAACGACTGAATTGTTTCTGGGCATACAATACTGCTTGAAACAATTAGTCAAACAATTCAAACCTACTAAATAAGCGGATGGCAAACTAAAGGTCAGCAAAAAATGTTCAGCTTTATCAAGAGAATAGAAATAGTAAAGTTTATTCGTTCAACTATTGAAAAAAAAAACAACCAAAATCTATTCGCTCAAGCATCAGGCTCACTAGTGACTGCATTACCAGTCCTCAAATATGAGAAATATGCTTAGAGTTGGAAAATCGATTCAACTTCATATCATTTTTCCCCAAAAGTAAAGTTTCAATATTTACTTGCAAATGGCCTCTGCATCAACCTATAAACAAATGAACTAATTGCTTGCCATACTACCTATCGCAAATTTCGTTACTCCTTACCAAATGTGCTGCATCTGTGATTATGGCCAGCGATTGTGCAAGAAGTCCTCCGACAACCTCGCATACCATGAACGCAAGGCATACAGTCAGTGATACCCACAAGACGCGCTTCGCTCGTCGGTTTGTTGATGGCACATCAGTCTTATCGTCATGACAGTGAAACTCATTCAGATGGTCATTCGATGAACCATAATCCCGTTTCCTGGACAGAATATTTCAAATAATTCAACAGATATAAGAGACGTGACTGCATAGTATAATTAATGAATTTTACTTGATCAAATACGATATGTCAAAGTGGTATGTCTTGTGCCGCTCTGAATGGTCAACAACAAAAACGGAACTCACTGCGTCTCTTCACCCCTTCAAAAATTTCCTTAGCTTTCCGCTGTGAATAAGCTCTAGTATCAGCTTATGGCCGACGGTTTTTAATCGTTTTTTAATGACAATTTCTCTTTTGTCTAGTCGGCATTTTTTTGGCGACTCAGAAGGCCCCCGAAACAGAGAAACCTTAAAACTCAACCCAGCAGCAATTGAAAATCATGCTCGTTGCATCGAGAAAAAACAATTCATAAATCATCTCAAAGGTTTTCTAACGCAAACGAATGTTCGCTGAAAGAAGTAAACATATGGTGCGAAGGAAAGGCAAAGCAAAGGTACACAGAAGCACTTCAGATCAACAAGCACGCTATAGTTCATAATTTCGATCACGTGCTCTACTGTGCTGTGAACTTGTTCCGCAAAAGCCTCCACTCTCATCAGTGGGGTTTTTGCTCCCTAATACGAATGCTGAAGAAAAAACTTCGATCGGCCTTCCAGAAGGAAAAAAAAGTGGACAAATGGACTGTAGAAAATTTCGCCGTAAGGTGATTTGTGGGAGAATATAATCTTTTTTTTGCTGGACACCGATTGTTGTGACTGAAAAATCGTTCCTTAGCAATTTTATTGGTCGATTTAATGCATGAAAAATTGGTGGAAGTACCGCAATCACATTAACACTTTTGCTGGTCAGCAAGAAAAACTCATTACAACGACTAGCCAGTCGTTGGTAAAAAATTTGAATATAGCGATATTCGTAAATACTGATAATTTTGGTTAAAAATATTGGCAAAATATTGGTTAGAAAACCTATAGCGACACGTGAAAATTTTCGGCGCTAAAATGTGTTAGAGCGCTGAATATTTTTTGCGACATGAGAAAATTACGACGGGGATTTTTTTTTTGCTTTTCTTTGAACTATATATTTGATATGAATACACTTTTAAGTGATTTCATTAGCGATCGATGACGTTCACTTTGCATGAGATCGATATAAGTATACAAAGTTTTAAAGAAAGATTATGCATGAGTCATATAGCACAGCAAACTCTGGAACTGTTGCCTATTTGCGAATATCGATTGTCCTTGTTTGTGTTGCAATAAGTAGGGATATCTGTAGTGCGTCCTTTTTCAAGGAATGAGTGTTTCGTGAATAGATCGATCATTTTCGGCTGCTATTTTGCGCTTGGATGACCGAGCGGCCATTCATCATGGTTACACCTTTTTCGTGTCGTTGATAAGCGAACGAGACTATTATCAACTCATAGGCGCAACCAGCTCTAATTAATGACCATTCAGTTCGAATCTATAAGATTTATGAGGTAAGATTGAATCCGACTAGAATGCTTTTTTGATTAGCAATCCCAAAATCATAAGCTTCATTAGCATAAAATGATAGCAGTGTGCTTTATTTGCAGCAAAAATGCCTATAACGCAGATTTGTTTGTCAAATGTGATACTATGACTGCTTCTCCCACTATCTTATGTTTTGTTGGCTGTTATCGACCTTGTTCTTGTTGCGTCTTATCTGTATCATCGTAATAAATTATTTATAGAGAAACAGTAATGAAAATGACATGAACTTTAAGAATGTTGCTCATCATTTTGAAAGTTTTCGTTTCGACGTCAATATTAACAGCAACATTGAAAAAAAAGTGCAATTTTCATTGAGGGGCACTCATCAAATATGAAAAAAAAAAACAGTTCCTCCCTTCGGGTGATGAAATTCCTAAACAAGCGATGTTATTATGTTTGGCAGAAACAGCTTGTGAGTTTTTGGTTTTAACTTCTAAATGAGAAAATTGATGCTTTTTTTCAACAAGTTTTAATATTGTTCAGCAACATGCAATAGCACCCGATCGATCAAGCGAAGAAGACGTTGACGCTTAGAAAACGTCAGATTGAGAAGCAAAAGTTATGTGCGCAATGATCCGAGTAATTATGGCTTGGCTAAAGCGCAAATTGTACATTCGGAATAGAGTACGCCGTGTAGTACTAATCAACGTAACTTATAAGCAACATCAGTAAGCCGTACAATTATCAGTATGTAACCTGACCACTTCCTAATGGTAGATCTGACAGCTCCTCCAAAGGGCTTGGCACTGTGAATAGAATTAATGAAACACACTAATAGGAATGTGATGCATTATCGTCGGCATACTATTTTATAACTCTTTGTGACCCCCTAACTTGTATGATATCAAAAAGAATTTAATTTTTCTGCATTTTTAAGACACCAAATTACTTCATTAATTTAGGCCATCGAAAATACGAATTTCCACCATGGTTTCATTCCGTTCATACAGTGCACACTTTTTCGACAACACTGCCCTTTTCACCACACAGTGGAGAGAATTGATGGAGTATGAACTGGAAAGGAACTTACCCATCGATGAGCAACCGTTCGTTCTCGCCGCACATCACAAGAAGAGAATGTGTTTGAGTTGGGAGGACAGCTCTTATCAGTAAGTGTCCATATGAGAAAGCTTTATGTAGACAACGCAATAAAATGACTTAAAATAGACACAATTCCGATATATTGTAAGCAGTACCTCGTTAACGTTCACATATTGTAAGCGTTTACCTGCATGAAATTTCTTTCCTCTCCATCAAAGGAGAAAAAGCTGTGCGGAAAATGTGAATCAACTTTTCTTTAATTTGCCCCCCCCCCCCCCCCCCCCCCCCCCCCCCCCTAACGTTCACATATTGTAAGCGTTTACCTGCATGAAATTTCTTTCCTCTCCATCAAAGGAGAAAAAGCTGTGCGGAAAATGTGAATCAACTTTTCTTTAATTTCCCCCCCCCCCCGCACCTTTGGTTCTGCTCGTTCAACGCGCTTACCTCACTGTTCTCGAAATAGTCGCAAATCTATAGAAGTCCACCTTGTCCTCTCCCATCTATCGTTGGACGGACAGTCTGGTCGCTGGAGGAAACTTTATGAAAAGTGACAAAATATAAAATGGTCGCAAAACATAAGCATGGCTCAATCAGAAAAAAAGCTGCAAATCTTGAAAAAGATTGCGAGTACAGAATAAACCGAACGTCGATATTAAATAGAAAAAGCAGCGGTCAAATCTTATTTAATGAGAGAATTTCAATATCTTTTCTATGAGCGTTTTTAAAGAAATTTCCAGTCGACTTCCATCTTCAAAACTATCTCTAAACGTTTGAAATAAGAAAATCGCTAATTTGATGGATGAGGTGTTTCTGTGATTTTCATTAACTGCTTGAGAAATTGTACGAAGCACGCAATCAGCAACATCATGATGTCTCCGTTACGACTTCGCTATTCATGAATGTTCAGTGTAAATACTTTATTTATGCTAAGATCATGACGCATTGCTAATTTTGTCTTTGTCATAAGCAAGGATTTTTAATCATATATATATATGTCTGATGATTTTATGTATACATCAAAGGTCCTTGATCTCTATAGAAAATCTGTGTCGCTTAAAACCTAGTATTACCTAGTATATTCGTAATAGTACATTACGAACTACTACCATGCAAACTCGCACGACTCGGCTCTCTGTTACGACTTTCAATTACTTTAATTTTCCAGATAACGTTGCCATGCTAGTTTCCACGTAGGCGTAATGTCTATCATTACATTCCACATTTCCGCGCTTAGCTTCCTGTTATCCATCGAAGTATTAATTGCCTTCACTGGCTGGATCCATAAAATACTGCTCATTTTTCCCAACTGATTCAAACATTTGCATAAAAGATGCAAAATTTTAAAGTTTGTGCTATTATGACCCAAGGCCCATAGCAAATCATTAAAAAAAAGAACGCGAAGTGCGCCGTATATGATAATGCATATGACACGAGCCCAATGCAAGCGCCTATTCATCCATGAGTCGAGCATAAGGCGCATAAGTTTTCGATTTGCTAGGGCATCATGTTCTTGGAAGTGCCATCTAGACTACTTAAGTAAGCAAGCACTGGCCACAAGAAGTTGCATAAGGTCAAAATTTAAGGAGAGCTCGGCATTCTTTCAATGGCGTTAAGTCGTTGAATTTGACAGTAGTAGAAATCTGGAGTGCATTTGTCACCTCAACACCAACGTCTGTTTACAGAAACCATTCGTTAATTCACCGAACAGTTGCAGTCGGGGCTATGGGTCACACATTTCGATACAGAAGTTGCAGTGCGCCATGACGCTTTTGGCAAAAGCATTTTTGAACGCCTCATGCTCAAACATCAATTGCGCAATTCTTACAAGCAAGCTGCTGAAAAATTTTAAAACACAAATTTTAAAACACAGTGCTCACTCTAGCCATCTTTTCTGTAAACGAAAGCAGTGAGGAAAAAACGTAAGTTTAGTTTACAAGTTGGAGAATTGAAGAGGTAGAGGGCGGAGGAGGGGGAGGGGAGAGGGGAGAAGGGTTGGGAGACGAGGGCTAACCAAAGTGGAACAGCTTTGCAATTTTTCAAAATTTCAACAGTTACGATGAATCAGCAAAAAAGTGATGGTTTACATAATGGAACTTTTATTGCTTGTTGCTATCGCTTAATTTTTTCTCTGTCATTTTTTCGACTGCCGCAAAATGGAATAAAAGTTAAAAGATGCTGCTATTCAACGATATTCCGAAATCACTTCCTCAATATTTAACTGCTCTCTGCTCTCTTTAAATATTAACAAAATTCTTTTGTATCAAAGTGATCGATAATTACTTGAAAATCGCTTTATTGAGTAATGCGCAAAGATATGTAACGAACTAAAATCTTAGATTGTACAAACGACCGTAAAAGAGATTTAGTACGATTAATCGCACATTCTGTTATTGTTCGTTGAATTTAGTAGGCACATTAAAAGTGCTGCCTCGCCTGTTTTTTTTTTTTAAATTGAAAAACTTCAATTAACTTCAATTCAAAAGCTTTTTTTTCTCATAAGCTAATAGTTCTACAAATTTTCTTTCCTGAACGCTTCTGATAAACCTAAATGAGGCGTATGGAATCACTATTTGAATAAACTTAGCAAATTTCGACTTCTTAAACAGGCTGGAAGGAGAAGCTATTAATCAAGGTGTAACTTCAAACGGCTGGCACAACGAGCACTTCTGGTAGTCAATCCTCTGTGCTCTTATGCACTATCGGCTTCAACCAATGTGCTGAGCATGGAAATTTTCTTCATAGGCAGACGAATAAATTTTATCGAGATGAAGCGGATAAAAACCAATACAACAAAGAGAAAAAAGATACTGTTCAAACGACAAAAGCACTCTTTTATTGGTTCTTTGAAAAAACAAAACAAAACAGACTCAGGTTATCTTGAGCAATACGCTAACAAGTAACTCGATTCTTGGGTCTGCTGCTATTCAACTGCACCATAACAAATTTATATGCAATTTTTCTCTTTCTCATTTAAAGATAGCTTTTTTGCCGTCTCATCCAACATCATCGATAAACGTTTATTCGGTTTGCTTTCAGAGGGCTATAAGCATTAGTTGCCAATTTTAATTAGCAACGAACACTGAAAGCCGAAATATGATTATTCGTGATGTGTCGTTTTCATCAGAAGAAAGCTCGGCGAAGTGAGGAGATACGCATAATAACGCATAATAGCTTAGAGCGCTATATTCTCTTCGAAAAATGCTTTGAAGGAGTGGAAAGGATAAAACTGCTTTGTCGAGAAGACTGCTGAGATTACTAACAAAATTTTTTTCCTTTCAGTAACCTCCTCAAAATCGGTTATAATTAGTGCCGCAAATAAAACTAATAAATAATTGAACAGTTTGCGCTTAGACAGAACAGTAAAGAACAATTGCAATAGAGAATGTAACGGAGTGAAGTTTGCAGCACTTGAAAAGCTATGATGCGCAAGCGTATCTGCAAGCCCGCCCGCTGACGATATTCTGCAGATAAGTCGAAAATGTTCACTTCAGATTTTTTCTTTTGCGATGAACATTTATGGCTTGACAAAGAGCAGAACATTTATGATTTGAAAAAGAGCACAGCATACTCTAACAAAAAGTGCTATGTAAAATAACGAATGCTGAAAAAACTACCTGTTAAATGTGTAGCATAAAGCGCCATGTTAGCCGATAACCTCATCACCTGACCGAAGTCTCGTTTATAAAGGTTCCATTCTGCCCGGCAGCAGTTCTTTTGAACTTGTTTAAAGTGAGATTTTACTTGCGAGGACTGAAAAGCCTTATCTGCTGAGATCTTTTGGTCTAAAGCCTACGATCTCTTTGAGCAAACTACTGAAAAGAATTCCCAACGTCCAATTGGCTATCAGCACAGTTGGAAGATGTTGTACATCTAATTTATGTAAAGTACTGTTCGCAACGATGTGAAAAATTGTTGAGTTATTTTGTGATGAATTTAGTTAAATGTGACGAATTGAACCGTTTTTACGGTTTGTTACTCACTGCTTATTTGTGAAATCTATTCTGTTCTAGAGCATGCGTTTAGCAGGTACGAGAAATGGCCGACCGAATATCATGAGCGTGCCTTCATCGTACTCGGTCAGCTAATTGTCATACCTACTAAAGCGATGTCTTGTATTGCAGCAAGTAAATTTGGCTAATTTTGATGCGCATAAAAATGATTGAGCGCTCTTCGCTTTCTTCATCAAAGGCAACACTCGAGCGGATCCTTGGACAACAATTCGGCTCACCTACACTCGCCTCTTTTTCGATGTGTCGAACTATGCTGCCCATGAGCAGTCACCTCTTCGCCTCGTCGTTCCTAGCGCATTTCAGTGCAAGGCTGTTTTGAGTTAGGTAGTCTGTCATTTGCGCCTCGGCGCAGTTGCGCCAAAGGGTTCTGGGCACTGAAAGGCACGGACATTTTTCATGGTCATGCGGAAAACAATAATTTGTGGTGCTAGCGACTATCTACAATGCACACCTATTGTCGCGATTTTAAAAAAAAAAAGCAATAAGAAGAACGAAATTGATCAACATGCAAATGATTGCTGCGCGAATCAGCTAACAAGTCAAATTAATGAGATGGCTAGAAGACCTTGCCTGAGCTATGTCCCTCGACTTGCTAAATCGGATACGATATGCCGATTTTCGGTCAGTATATTCGCTGTCGATTCATTGTAAAGCTTCCACATACTAAAATGCTCATAGTAACAAATTGAATGTGTTTGCAGCGCGAAAGACCCGATGCGTTTATGCTGTGCATTGATGAGGGGAGGGAGCACTGTGCCATTTGCGCCGAAGCAAAATGCTAACCGATCACTCATGCGGCATTCGTTTGCGCCACAAGCTTTCCTACATTTTCATTGTTTGTGATTTGAAATGAGGTTATTTAGCGTATTGTTACAGCTGACTTTCGTCATCACCGCCTCAAATCGTATCGCCGCTATTAACGGTCATCTTTGCAAACCAAGGGCCTTAAGATGATCAGAACACAGTTGATGCAAAAAATGATGAACGAATGAAAAAGTTTTGGTGATTTGCGCTTGTAGGTGGAAGCAACGCTTACTGTACGACCCAGGCCAATGTATCCTTGACGAGAACAAGGGCTGAAGAGGCAAAAAAACGGGATAGGCTGAAAAGAAAAATTTCCTGGTTGTCAGTTGCATAATTATTATGCAAACTTGCTTGTTGCAAAACAAATCTTTAATTTGCAAAAGCGTGATACTTGCAATAGCCCACATGGCAAACAAATTTATCTTAATGTTTCTCTAGGATTTCTGTATCGTGCAACCCTAAATGAGCAGTGCTCATTTTAAGCGTTTATCGTATGACGCCTCGAAATGTGATAGTTGCTTTTAAGCGGTGTACGACAATTACTGCTTTAAGATGTTGTATGCGCAATAATTATGTATGCAACCCTCTTAAAAGTCACCATCTTTGACGGCTTACTAATAGTACTTAAGAGTGCTTAGACTTTTTCAGCCTTTACAGGATAAAATTTCATGGAAAATTTAAAAACAGGCAGAAAAATGTTTAAGAGAGAGCCCAATTGTGCGCGTTGGCAATTCCATTCATCAAACTGTCGATGTCCTAAACTGCAAGCAAATAATGAAAGCATGCTTAATATGCTTATATTGCCAACAAATCACGACGCATGAATATATATTTTATTTGTTATGTATGGAGCTCTCCTTACATCACCCAATTCTTCTGCTAAATATTCATTTTCCTTAAAGTGAGTGCAATTTTTTCGTTCCTAGTGCACAAAGCTTCTATAGGGTCATGAGTCGAAATTATTCTAGATCGTGCATGAAACCGACCATGTTTCACATCTCCAGCTTCTGCAGATCCCAAGTTGGAGTTAATAGAGAGACAAAACATACACATGCATATATACCGATAGAGGGGAAACCACGCTGCTACCACGCTGTTTGCCACATACAAATTTGCTGGAGCGCATACGAAGCAGTTGTACGATGTAGTTTGTTTTGTGGAATAATCCACCCGCAAGAGCATGAACAGCATTTAGAAGAGGTTTTTGAGGGCCAGGGAAGGGTCGGGCAAGAGATGGTGCAGTATGAGGAAGGGAGATGGCTAGCCCGCTTCGCCCGTCATCTACATATCGTCAAGAGGAGAAGTGCAATATCAGTTTCGCATTAAGAGATAAAATGCTGCAGTCGTACGATTTTGTAGGGCAAAGAGTCTTAAGATATTAAAACGTAACCAATACAGTATCAAAACCGTAACCAATTGGACTGAGAGGTCGCTTTGATGACTTCCTCATCTATTCAGCTGGTTTCACAAAGAGCTCACAAATGGCTAAATATCTTCCTTCATCCTCACATACAAATCTTTTACTGGAGATTTTTTTTTTGCGATTGTGTTGCTGAAATGTGCAATGCGGCTTACGAAAATGAATGAAATTTTTCCGCTCTTTAAAGGCGTATAATTTGCCCGATGCTGATAAAGCGGTTTGAAATTGGATATTAAGAGATGAGTCAATAATGTAAATTATAGCTATCAGTCTTCATATTTTTCCAAGCTGAAGCTGCCTAACCGTGAAAGACAAGCTTATACACAAGGAATAGACACGGGATTACCATAAAGTTACGAACCGTATTTTTGCCAAGGTGCATTTTAAAAAAAAACGATACCATTGCATAATTGGCTGCAACAAAGTGGCTAGAAATTTTCGAGAAGCGGCTGAAAATTACGTATCTGATCGCAAGTAATTAGCAGTATGCAAACTAAGAAAAATGTTTGCAGTATTTCCAAAAAAGGGTAGTTTAACTCCAGAAACGCTTTTTTTTAAATTCGATACACAAATATAAGAAAATAATAGAAATATTTCGTACATCTGGCTTGGCAGCTAAAAGAAATCTGTTAGAGCAATTTTGATGAACGCAAAAGTGTAAGAGAAAAAGAACTGAAGCTTTCAAGATAGTTTCCACCTCATTCAATTCAATCCTTTTTTTTTCTTACTTACACTTCACAGTAGTCTAGAATTGGGCACCCAGCAATCCGATTTCTTTCTTGCTTCTCTTAGAAAGCAGTGCATGATCATTGTCTCTGTAAGTGAGTGCGCTTGTGTTCAACATAGCGACGTAGTCAGCCTTACGTAGTTGGATGAGCGTGGAAAAAGCGAAACGCCACAGGTTTAATCCCCCTTGCGTACTTCGCTTTCGTTTATCTCGACGAATGGTTGTCACTTTTCATCCATTCCATGTCTCATGACGCAATTTTAAGATAAATTCGTAACCGAGTTTTCGTTTTTGTCGATTGATTTCCATGATTGATATTATTTATTACTCTTTTATTCACCGCTTTTTCTGTACTTTATCATTTTTAGCTGAATTGCTCAGCTCCTCTCATATGATCTTAACATAGTGCAACTTTTAAATGTGAAGGAGAAAGGAATAAAGATAGAACGTTTGAGCAGCAATCTTGTATAGACGGTCTTGAGAATTCCGCTTTCTCAAGAGATTGGTGAGAGACCAGTTGAAATTGTTCACCGGCTATACATTTTGCCGATCGTTCGATGAAGTACTCGCATCGCTACAACCACTGCGATTAATACTGCTAATGAACGAGTCATTTTATAAGTTTAGATACAACGACGACATGTATGTGTTCCATGAGGCTATAATGTGGTGATGATGAACAGTACGGTTGCATTGCGCGACAATACACATCTCTACATTCCACTTATTTCACTCGTTTTCGGATTCCCTGTTCTTGTAATCGCTATCCTCTGCCTTATTCAGTACAGAAACAAGCGACTGCAACAAAGGGACAGTGAACGACTGCATAATCGAAAGCTATCAACGTATTATTTCTTTTAAACACTTCTATCGTAATTTTAAGGTGTTGTCAATGCAAATAAATGTTCCTTCGACGTGGCGCTTAATTTTGAATTGTTAGCCAACTTCCAGTTAACGGTCAAAAATTTTATATTCTATACTAAAATTTTGTACCAAATACCAAAAACTTCGCTTTTTTCCTTGCATTTTTTTGCAAGATCTCATATATTCTTTCTCAATCGAAAAAAAAAAATCTGAAACATCTCGACCAGTTTCATCTCCCCTCTGAGACACAGATGATACTCGACTTTCGCACCAGTGATAAAGTACCATATTTTCGGCTCACCTGCAAACGGTGTTCGCCCAAACCTATAAACATATTCGGGCCTATATTAGAATTTCCGTATCCAATATTTACAATGAACAGACCTTACATACTGAACCTATACGTGTATATATAAAAGGCGACGAATGCTTGAAGAGCGGTCTTGATTTACAACAGTATTTTACAAAAACCAAACACACACACTGACGGGCGCAAATGCACACACATGTGCGTGCACAGACGTTTTAATAAGTTCCAATTGTTTAGTTTAAATTGCAGATACAGTCAATCGACGATCTATACAGGTATAACAATACGAAGTGGTCGTCGTGACGAAGAGAGACAACGAACGAGCCTACCAAACGCTTAAGGATCACTGAACCCCTTGTCAACCTATACTGTTTATTAAGAATTGTCGGCTTATCTCATTTTGATGTGTTAATTTTCAGTTCTTCGATTATTACTGACGGTTGCATACGTCTTTAGGCTTCTTGTAAGTTAACATCCACCTTTTTACATATTAGGCTGATAGAAGTTGCGATGCTGTGAAGTTGCCCTTAACAGTACGACTTTGCTTCCAGCAGAAACGAATTTCGGACGATCAGGCTAGGGTGCAATAACGGAAAAGTGTGCAATCGAAGAGCTAGGGAATTATTCATTACCAGATCCTCTGGTGGAGATTTGATTGATGAATAAGGTCACGCAACACAAATTTTCAACAAATATGACTCATATATTTCGCATCACTGGAGCCATAACAAATCCTTGATCTACTTTGCCAAAAACTCATAAATGTTGCTGATATAATGACCCCTATGCGTAAGCATAGCGGCTATATGTGCAGCAATATAGAGCAGGTACTCAAACAACTTCCACGTGCATTGCGCAAGTTCTATCTGAGGATCATGTTTTGCATCGTTTGCTTCCTTTTTTTTTTTCAAAAGTTGCATGACGACTATGAGCAAAGTGAACATTCGGCAATATGTGCTATGCTGAAATTATAGTGTGGATAAGCTTCAAAACATATTGTGCACTAAGCTTATATAGTTTTATATTAGCATTTCCGTATGTAATATTTACAGTGAACAGACCTTAAAAACTGAACCTATTGTTATGATACCTCTGATTGCGTCTTGCTAATGCATTGTTTGGCTCCGTTTGCATTAATTATTTTTCTTTTCTTTTTTTAAGAAATTGTCTTATAGTGTTCATGGACATGCATGTGTGGGTGTAACGCTAAAATTCAACTCATTTACTAAATAAGCAGTTAACTGATTGCTTGCTGCGCGGCCTCGAACTAGTTTATTAACGCGAAGACAATATTCATCGAAGCAGAATCTGGCCATAGAATGAGGTAAGTGCCCGAAATGGATTGTTCGATGGAAAAATGTAGGGAAAAAATGTTGAGGTACCGAATCACTGCGGGACAGTAACTGTAGCATAACAAGTTCGTAGCAATAGTAATAATAGTAAAATAATAGTAATAATAGTAATAATAGTGATAATAGTGATAACAGTAACAATAGTAATAATAGTAACAATAGTAATAATAGTAATAATAGTAATAATAGTAATAATAGTAATGATAGTAATAATAATAATAATAGTAAAATAATGACCAATAATAGTAACAACAACAGTAATAAAAATTAATAATAATAATAATAATGAAAGTCTTTTTAATAAACCTACTGCTTAAATAGTAAGCATACTGATTCTTTATGCCTCAGTTCAAATTTGCAAAACTGGGCAATTAGACCAGAATTGTTCATCGTTGGTTAAGCGAGCCAACCGCGCGGTATCGAAGCGGAGCGTCCTTTAGTTCATACAGCTTTTTAAAATTTCATATGCATTCCTGTCAAAATCTGGACTAGATCTGAGTCGTAGATTTCAGGTTTCTGCTTGGTAGAGGATTTGTCAGTTTAAGTGCTACGACAAATCGATCATGAAACCTCGTGAAACACAACCAACTGCAAAAAATATCATGACATACATAGTGCACAATTCGATGATGGTCGACTTTGGAAGGCCCTTTTTTTGTGTTGCCTGCATCACTTCGGAAACAGTACCTTCATCATCATAATCAAAACGTAGATTAGCAACTCGCTTTTCGATGACGATATGTGAGCGATGACGTAATTCTAATTTTGCTTTCACCTGCCATTTTAAGACTTAGGAATAAAGAAAAGGTAAACCGATATGCTGAGCTGAAAACGGCTAATGCTTAGCACTGGACAGCGTGCTGATGCTGTTTGCCTTAAGTGCGGCAAATGATGATTAAGAGGCAATTACGAGAGACATTTATTTTAAGGCACCTGTTGCAATAAATAGGACACGTTCTTTATTTCATCACTTTTGCCACTCCTTAGAATATATGTGCGTATGAATATGATGATTCTGACCTAATCCGATTGTAGCTGTACACATTAAGAAACGTCGTCAGATTTTCTGTTTGAAGAAGGCCGATGAGTGACTAATGAGCAATGTGTAAAGTTGAGAGTATCGTGCATCACTGTTCTCAGAAACTAAACGCATTGTTCACTTCAAGGATGCAATCAGTTCGACGTTGATGAAGACTGCATTATGGTTGTGATACCATTTGAATATGGACTTTCAGTCTACGTTGTGCGTAACTGTAACGTTATAGTGCTGACACTTCGCCATTACGGTGTCGTACTTTAGTATTAGTTATGCTACCGCACTTTTATAGACTGCGATAGCCAGAAGCAAAAAAAAAAAAGTCTTTCTTCGAACACGTATGCCTTCTAATAGGTTGCCAAATAACCTAGAAGAAGCATTAGAGAGTATGAGTGTTTCTGCATAGTACCACATTTGCAGACAACCTTTTCGACAATAAAGCTTCATTCTGTCCTTTTCGGCAAAAAACAAAGTTATGAACGCAGAAGGCGATGGCTCACTCTAGTATTTCTGCAATTCCGAAATCAACTCCTGCACTGGCAATGTCATGAGGGCAGCTTAGCGTAGGCTATTTAATTTCCAAGAATTCAACGCAACACTACTGGATATTTAGCAAAAACTACGTATATCCATAAGTGAGGCAAAATTCAAAGATCTTCCCCTTGCTAGGCACATGACTGCGACTTGTGATAAGATAAACTCTATCAGCTCCATTCTTTTGGAGAATTTTATCGAGCAAGCTCAGCTTGTTCAGCTTTTGTAAAGTTGGCACTTTTTGTCTTAAATTTATCAACTATTTGATGCTTACGGCTGGATGAGAGCAACGAGAACATTGTGAATGAAACAGCCATATTTCCATAAGGCGAACAATTGCCGTGCCATTCAGCTGTGCTTGCCTCCCCTTTGGGACATTGCTTGAATTTTGGCTAAGCCTTTGTTTACGATTGTAACTGCGCCTGTCCCAGAGGAAGCACAACTTGATGTAAACTGTGTTCTCGACTATGAATACCCCAACAAGTAGATTATATGTTACCAAAAATCACAAAGAGCGTTCGTTAATCCATGAAGAAAAGAACGCTTTGGTTAACAGATTTCAAGCTAAGCGTATTATAAGTTAATACCCTTATAACTATTTATTTATGATCGTTACTCTTTTTGTCACCAATTAAATTCTGTCAACCTGAAGAAAAAAAGAGCGAAAACTAAAGAAACAACAATTGGTTATGAATTTCAGCTGGAACTTTAGTGTTCAAATGTTCTTTTCGTTTACCTATTGCAGTAAACAAAAGAAATTTTCGTCTGTTCGCCACCAATAAAAGTCGCTTGTACCACATACCTTAGCAAAT
The DNA here is from genome assembly GCA_000803305.1 of Toxocara canis. Lineage (NCBI taxonomy): Eukaryota > Metazoa > Nematoda > Chromadorea > Rhabditida > Toxocaridae > Toxocara > Toxocara canis. The sequence goes on from JPKZ01022847.1 coordinate 975,778, forward strand.
AGCGCGCGTCTTATAGCAGTGAGGGTAAAGCAAGAAGAGGCTATATGAACAATGGAAGCCTCGCATCTCTAGCATTACATATAGGTGCCAAAAAAAGCGTGAAGTGAAGCTGCCCGTAGTTTCTATTCCATCCTTTCTTCGGCGTCATCGTGCTGCTTCCAGCAATTATTCGCTGGCTGTAAATGGGCTGCATTTGACGGAGTTATCGTCCGTTCAAGAAAATCATGTGAGAGCATTTTCGACAAAATTTTGCAAGTTATAAATTTACGAAGAGTGTTGCATGGAAAATTATACATGGGGCCAGCCAGCTAGTTAGTTTCGATTCGAACTGTTCCACATAATCGCTATCACTGAATCGTTTCGTCATTTAAATTGAAACGTTGACTTCCTAATGAAATCGATTCTGTCTATCGTAGGTCTTCACCTACGTAGGTCTTCACGGAACGACTGAAATGTCGAATAAAATAGTTTATCGTTAAGCATGCCGTTTCCCTTCAAACTGTATTTGCAAGCAGTGGCAAAATTTTTTTCTTTTAAAAGACAACCGCATTGCTCGCATCAGAAATGACATATGTCGGTTCGAGCATCACAGACATCGAAACGGGCTAGCACTATTGTTCTGCTAGCGTAATTGAGCGTTGAACTGATCTGCGTAACTCCATTATACAATAGCAGGGTTGCACTGTGAGCTTTTTTGCTCTATTCCATAAGTTTCGCAAATGCACAAAGCATGCTAGCAAAAAAGAATTTTTTTTTCGGTTCTGTATAAGAAATCCCATCATGCAGGCGTCTATGAGAAGTCTCGCCACATTAATTACAACACCACATTGTAGCCTAAATCAGTATAACTTTTAAAACTTGGGCTTATAAACTCTTAAGAAGCGGCATTTCACTGTGCTCAGATGAGCGTCAAAAACGCAAACGTAGTTTCGCATAAGAAATCTTTTTTTTCGTTTTCCAAGAATTTTTTGCCTCCAACTCAGCTGGATATTTTACAGAGATATTTTTCGCTTCCGCATCGGTTCTACGAGAAAAAGAGCAGCGGTTGAGATGAAAGCTTAGATGACTTTTATGAACCGGATTTTAAAAATGCTTAGCATCCAACCAGAGATAAAACAACGTGCTTGCTTACACTTTTTTTTGCTAAATTCCAAACATCGGTAAATTTGAGATGAGAGAGAAAGAAGCAATCTTGGTTGCTATCGAGGCAGATCGGATTTGTCGATTTTTTGAACCTGTTTCCATGATGAGCGAAAATCAATAAATGCTAATAGCCCATGGAACTCATCGCAAAAAAAATGAATTACTACTATTCACAACCATATATGGTCACTTATTGGCTAAACTTTAAGCATTATCATCTGAGATAGACTGCACTAGATTTTGTTAAAAGAAAATTTCAGCTGTTTATGTTGAAGTCTAACGCAGATTTAGCTTCTTAAATAAATACTAGAGAGGTTTCTACTATTAGTTAGTAGCATAATAGAAACATACACAGATACAAGATTATCTCAACTGGACCAACTAAATTTGGCCAACAGCTTCTATGCTAAGTAAAGAAAAAAGTGCTTAGTTGGTGACTTTAAATTCATCAAAACTTGAACCATTAGGTAATATTTTCGACAGTTGACCTTTTACTCTGAATGAATGAACTT
>JPKZ01022847.1:980692-1029537 GCA_000803305.1 Toxocara canis
CCTATCCCCCTGATATCATGCTCAAAACTTGGAACGCCGTGATATTGGAACTTTTTTTGCTTGCTATAATCGATAGTTATGTTGTGCCATCATAACGATAGCACCAGCTGGTTTGTTTTCGCTGTTTTATATCTAGCAAACCTCGTCGAGCTGGTGCCAGCGGTGTTGTTTCGTCTTGAGCCTAGGACGTGCTGTCCCGTTGGTTGCCTGTTCATGCGAGTGTGATTTGTTTTCGCATAGTGTTCCGTACTACTGTTTAGCTGTTGGCCGTATGCCGCAGGCAGTATAGCGGGCCCGGATGGTCGTGAATGTTGTAAATGCGTGTGTGTCAGCTGTGAGTTGTGAGTCTCTGTTCGGCTGTCGATTGGTTGTAATATCGCGCCACAAGTGCCCATCCTCACTGTAAAGCGCGAAACGCGCATAGTCTCGACTCGTTGTGGAGCAGAGTCGACAAGAGCTGCTAGTCGTTGTTCTTCGCAACGAGGCCACGCCAATTTCCGGCCCTGGTATTATTGTATCGATCTTGGCCAGTTGAGGCAATACAGCATACAGCCTCGCGAAGGGCGCAGAGTGGGAGGAGCTGCTGTCATTGCGGTCGGATAGGCCCTGTCACTATTTTCTTGTCAGCTATTTTGTGTATGCGCAACCGTATAGCACAAGCTGGCGCTGTGCGTGACTAAGTGACAACCAATCGCATTTATCTATTGCTGTTGTTGGTTGTGCTGCCTGTTCGCTTACGACTGCCGACGACACAGCGACAACGAAAAGCGACATCACTAGTCGGTTGTGGATGGGTTGCGAACTTCGAGAGTGCACCAAGTGGTGAGAAGAGGAGAGAGGAGAGGCGTGCCTTGCGGCAAGTACCAGAGCCGGTATCGATTTTGGTATGGTTGTGCTCGATGGACGGATAGCCGCCCCTACCGCCGACCACACTGCTAGCACACAGCACACGCATTTAGCCAAGGCAGCACGGAGCGTCGGCCGGGCGAGTCAGTCAGTCTCGTAGCCGGTGTCCCCTTCAGGCTGTTGTCAGCAATTCAGCGCCTATATAGAGGCAACAGCACACAGCCCACAGGCACCAGGCTCAGCTGAGCAGGCGGGCAGTCGCATTCAGAAAGCTAACAGCAGCCCCCGCCTCAAGCTAGTACTGCTGCTGCTGTCGAGCGACGATCACGATACGCCGTCACATCGCAAAAACGCGCATTTAGTGGACAGTCGCCGCCCAAGTGACGCTCCTCCTCGTTTCGTTTGTCTTGTAGGAATGAGTGGCGGTACACCCGAACTGCTCATACGAACAACCCCCGGCGGCGGTGGTGGTCAGCACACAGCCAGTACCGTGGAAGGGGGTGGTGGTGAGAAACTTCGCAACACCCTTCCCACCTCACTTATACAGGTCGCTGCTTCTGCCGCACAACTCGATAACAACTGTAACCTTTGTGCCAAATCGTTTCCGTCACAGAAACTGCTCCAACAGCATCAACATATGTTCCATACCGAGAAGGCGTTTATTTGCGAGATTTGCGGAAAAGCATTCCGCTTTCGCTCGAATCTTGCGGAGCATCGTTCCGTACACACGGCTTTGAAGCCATACGTGTGTAAATTCTGCGGCAAATCATCAAGACTAAAAGGTGGGTGATTAGTTGTATTGTTTTTGTCCTCTACATTGTTAAATTTCTTTCGTCAACCACTTCAGACTGGAACTATATAAGCAGATAATATGTTATAATTTATTCATAAGTTGCTCGAATAGGTCTTGGGTATTTTCAGTTGCTATCAATATTTCCCAAAAAATGGAAAATTTGCGTTTTATGGCATTGGTTCTCGTAAATTTGTCTAATTTTACTTCTTTAAACAGTTGATCGCAACCGAATGACCCTCCTCACATATTGTTAACTTCAGAACATTTCCCTTATTATGGCCCGTTTTGATATGAGAACTACCTGTCGCCCGTTTGGGGCGTTTGATTGCGCTGGCCTTTTTGGGAAATGCTCTGTAGTTTTGGTGTCCCTGTGCTTGTAATGTGGGTACTAATTTCATGTCTTACTTTAAACGGTGAAAAACGAAGACACTGTTGATGTTTCGTTTCGTTCTGCGTTTATATGCGTGTAGGCTTCGTTTGCGTGTGCCAAAGCTTTACTAATCTCGTATCTGCAATGTGCAGGCGCCGTCTGGCCTGCTTGCGCCCTTACGCGCTTGCGCTCTACGCTTTCCCCATTTTCCTTCAATCGCACTATTTCGCATATTCTCTAAGCTCCTAGTGAGTAATTCTGATGGCCCGCTGCATAAATGCTAACCTCTCCACTTACCCTCCCCTCTCCCCCAATCCTCCCCTCATTCCTCCTTCCGCTTCCTTTCCGCATTACCCATCTTTGTCGCGCATGATCCCCTGTGCTTGTAATGTGGGTACTAATTTCATGTCTTACTTTAAACGGTGAAAAACGAAGACACTGTTGATGTTTCGTTTCGTTCTGCGTTTATATGCGTGTAGGCTTCGTTTGCGTGTGCCAAAGCTTTACTAATCTCGTATCTGCAATGTGCAGGCGCCGTCTGGCCTGCTTGCGCCCTTACGCGCTTGCGCTCTACGCTTTCCCCATTTTCCTTCAATCGCACTATTTCGCATATTCTCTAAGCTCCTAGTGAGTAATTCTGATGGCCCGCTGCATAAATGCTAACCTCTCCACTTACCCTCCCCTCTCCCCCAATCCTCCCCTCATTCCTCCTTCCGCTTCCTTTCCGCATTACCCATCTTTGTCGCGCATGATATTCGAGCCTGAAATCTCATGCTCGATTGTTGTACCCCTCGCATAAACCACTTTGGCGTTCCACGATTGCAGTGTGCTCAGTGTCACTGTAATGCTTTTTGTTTGTACTAATCGTACCGTAGCGCTATACGGTATTCATTTCGTAACGAAATTCCTACTTACAGTGTAGTATTCAACGAGGTTGTTGCCCTCGACTGAATCAAAACTTTTGCGTCTTTGCAACTAAGCGGGACAGTATTTCATGTCGGAAAAAAAACATCCTAATGGCCTGCAATTTGTACTTGCCAACGTTTTTTCGTTTCAAACCGCTGCGGCTTAGAGCGGCAACATATTAACAGCAACACATTCAAGCTGACAGCAACAATGATTTAAATGTTGGAGGCGAAGGCGCTGTGAGGAAATTTAAAAAAAAACAATGCGCATCAGCAACAACATACTCAGTGTGTTACTGCTACTATTATGACTTACAATAATACAATTGCTTTGATTTGTCGTGATTTACGTGAAGCTGTCGTTCATTCTTCATCATTGCGGCATATTTGGCAACAGACGGCCGAAATGGACGAAATTAGGTGATTTGGGTCGCTTTTTTTTGCATTTTTGACAAAACTTCACTACTTTCAGTCGGCGCATCGTATCCGTCAAAAGAACAACAATATATGCCTCCATTTCCTAAATTTGGTGCATTTAGCTATACCTAATTTTGATCTTTTTTGTCCACACTGAATTTCTGTTACCTTACGTAAAACACATGCATGTCATTCTTCTACTTTTCATCTCGCATACGATTCATATATGTCAACCTGATTCAAGCACTAAAGGTAGTGCAAAAAAAAGCACTGCTTCTGTGATTGTTGGCCTAGCAGCTTAATGGCATGTTGTGCGTGACATTAATCACATTTGGCCGCCTTACGGATGCTCTAGCGCCACTCAGCACGCCTTCTGTTCAATTCGCAATGCTCTTTGGCTCGTTAATATTTCCCCCCCTCGAGTTTTCATCACTTCATATATCAGCGCTAGTCGGCCGACCATCATTTGGAGCATTGTGATTTGTTTATCTGAACGGCCAGCGGTCATCATCGATTAGGAGAATTATTTGGTGTGAAATTATCGGAGTTATTTCTGCCATATAACGCAGGGTTTCTGCTAAATGCATTTATTCATTTCGTCACAGTGCTAGAATGCCAGATTCCCTTCTTCGTTGAAATTCATCGTGCCACACGTAGGTACTACCTGCCCCTTATCAGTACCAATTTCTGTAGTAGTACCAACCTTGAAACGAACTGAGCAGTATTTTGAAAAATTTCTCGTTGAAATTTTAGAAAGTTTGTGATAGTTTTTACAGTTTTTAATAGTTTCTGACCAACCAGTATGATGCTATTCATTTTTTTAAATCTCCGTCTTCCGCATACATAGCCATTATGTGATGCGATGACCGAAAATAATGAAGCCGGCTGGATCGGATTTTTCTCAGGGCTATGAGTGAAATTTTCTCGACCACCTACTTCTAACCTCTTGTATATTGTCACGGTGGATATCAGAGAATTATTGAGTTAAACAACAATACCGCACTGTATTTGGTTATTGTTTGGCCCGAACTCGTTTTGGGATTCTTCGTTAAGATGTTGTCAGTGATATTTTGCAAATAAAAAGCGCTCTAAATTTTCAAAGAGTATTTTGTCTAGCTGAATTCTTCAAAAATCTCTCATTTCGGTCAACTTTTAGTGCGATTCCTGTTTTTAATTTTTGTTCTCAGTATTCGTCACTGATCTGATCTTCTACAGTTGTATAGTGGACGCTGGGATGCGCTCTGATGAATTGAAACACTTAAAGAACCCCATGAACTTGTTTGAAACACAAGTCGCTTTCTTCTTGTTTTTTTTTCAACAAAAATCCTTACGATGTTGAACGAGCTGCGCAAACAACTGCCAACGAACGATTTTGGATGAAACGCAGACGGTTGTGCGGAAGTGGGGGGGGAGCGGTGAAGATAGAGGGACGAAATTAATTTGAGTGAAGCGCAGTAAATAGGCAACCGATGCTATCATTGTTTAGCATTGTAGGTCCTGCGACAGCTCACCTATACTTGTCTGGAGATCTTCCAGCATTGATACTACAGCATGACGACTCAGATTTTTCATGCGCTTTTGCGTAACGGCTTTCAGCCCACTCATATTTCGTTGTGAATCTCCTTGAAATCAACTCCATCGTAGAAACCGGAATCTGAAGAGGACATGATGAGAACACCAACTTGTCCAATGAGTTGAGCAAATCATTTTGTATTCCATAAAGAATGAAAAACGCTGCTTACTTGTGAAGTGTTGCTGCTAAGGATCTGTTTCGTAATATGGTCAGTGGCGCACATTTGAAGAAATTAGGAGGACGACACGAAGTCCTTCCTTAATTCCACAAAATTTCTGCGGTGAACAATGTTTGGAGAGAGGTGTTTTCTGAAGTTTTCAGTGACCAGTGTCGCGTTGATGTTTTTTTCGGGAATTCCAAAATCCTCATAAATTTTTTCGTGCAACGTTTATCGAGTTGAGAGTGCTTCGAAATTTTGATCCCCATCCCAATCAACAACGAACTGAACATAGTTGTAATTTAATGGGAAGTGCGATACAGAAAAATAAAAGCAAAAAGAATTATCATCATTGAAATTGATCTCAGCCGGCAAACAAATCATAGCATTCATTTCTCTTCGTCTTCGACGTGCAAATTAGTATTTGTACAGTGTGCAACAACAGTTGTGCTTTATTGATATCCACGTGTTGAAGGGAACAGATGAGAATAAGAGCTCATGAAATTTGAGTTTCGTTTAATCGAAATCGATTGAAATGTACAAATCACTCAAATCGATCAAACGGTTCGCACAGCGCGATGCTATCGTCCTTGTCTAGCTTCTACGATTCATATTGACAAGTCCATTCATTAGGCAAGCAGTTTAACGAAATATCATAAGTCAGGACAAGATTCCCTGTCATCTTTAAGCAATACAGTCCTCGTTATTATCCGGAACCTTATTCATAACATACCAAAGATGACTCTAGTGACCAAAGGCAGCACCTTGTTCATTCCAACCAATAGCCAAAATGCTCAAATGATGCGCAGATAATGCAGAAAACGAAATTTTACTTATACTTGAAGTGCGCAGTATTCGACGATTATTAGTATTTAAACGAACAAACCATTCGAGAGATCGATGAACTCAAGAAATTCTGCTACATGTTCGCAAATTAAGAAAAACAGGTTCGGGTAAAATAGATGAAATATCGAGAGTTATGAGAGTTTCGACTGATATAATTGCAGATAGATCCAACGGCTATTTCAATAACATACTGAAATAATTTGAACACTGCCAAACTTATAGAAAATTACAAATATGCAAAACAATCAACTCCAGTAATGAGAGCAACTAATTAGTAACCATTTGAAACTCATAACTTTTCCTTAAGTTGCATCTAATTGTTCTATCAAACATTACATGTAACATTGAACATTTGACTGAATGTAGACGATTAAACGTTTACCACATTTCGTAATACCAAAACGTTCCGCCCGATTTCATATTGCCTTTAGGGATAAACCCCACGGGATATCGAAAGGCATCGTTATCGATCTTCTTTGCTTCCACGCTGCATCTGTTTCCACCTCTGTGCACTTTTAAATATCAACCCTTTCTCTCATCACAACTTCAGATTGGATTATCAAAATTTTCGAAAATATTGACGAATTTTTGTGATCAGCAAAATTGAATACGAACTTCAAGCTCGACGTACTTCGCTAGGTCGAACTTCCACTGCTTATAGGTCGTTCACATTCAAAGTGCTTCTGTAGTGTTACGTACCGCAATACAAGCTGGAGAAAAGCAGTCGTCTTACTACTTCAGTGTGCCAATGGACAAATCGAAGTTCTTCCTTTGAACTCGTATATTATTTTCACATATCTACTTTTTGAGATAATTTCTTGCATATGCTTAAAGAGTTTGTTTCATTATAAGAACATACTATCGAACTTTTTAGAATCGTCTTTTTAAGAGTCGTTTCATGATTGAATCTGTTGAGCATTGATGATGACTTACTGACTTGAGAGTCTATTCTGCGCTATATCCCAACGTTACCACATTTTGTACGCGTACACTTATTGCTGTTTGGAATGAGGAATTTTTGCACTCATTATGGATGCCATGAAAGGAAGAGTGCCATTATTGATGGCATCATGCAATCGGCGACGTAAGAACAAGGAAGCAAAACGCCTTTGCCGAGAACGATGGTATTTGAAGAGATTTTAAAAGAAGGGACGAACACAAATTCTGTGATTCTGAACATCCTTTCACTAATCGTTCCGACGGAGAGCGGCCATTATTTGCTCGTTGGGGGGGAAGGTGTTCGATTTTTTCGTAAATACCTCGAAGAGAAAATGATTTTTTTTTCTTGTTTCATTTTCTTTGCGCGCCGGCAGTTCTTAGCGTTATTGTACGTCTATATCTCTGACTGCTGTGTGTATCTCTTCATATCTGTCTCTTTTTACAACAGTCGGCCATTCATATGGCGTTAGAGAAGAGTGAGTGAGCATGAAAGGTAAACGAGAACTACGTATGTCGTATCTACAAGGCGAGGTACGTTTTGGATGCGTTAATTTTTGTGTGTTGTATCCGGTTGGTCAGTGCTGTCTATAATGGTGACGGTGACGGTGACGGCAAAACGGCACAGATATTAAGTGCTGATTGCGAGGCAATTGTTTGCAACAGTGTTGAAACAGTTTCGATAGTCCTACGACCGGATCACAACGCTCACAGTAGTGTTGCTGAGCGCGAACCGAAGAAAGAGAAACGCTCAAAGGAACCTGTACGAGGAGGGGTGGTAGATTGATGATATTCACGTCACACATCTCTTGTTCTCAACAACCAACCGGCTATCACACACATGCATTTCTTAGCAAATGATGCATGCTGTTAAGCACTTAGATTTAAACGAATGAATGCTTGCTGAAAACGCATATGACACTGTTTGTTCCATTGGCATTCTCAACTGTTTGTTACGGAACAAGTCTCGTTTATTAACGATATCTCGAAAGAAACTTTAACGATTGACTTACTAGTTATAAAATTCAGGGTTTTTTTTTGTTTTCGGTAACTCATTACACAAATGCAATAAAGTGTTCGTTTGAAATTAATTCTCGTCGGGAAACAAATGATCGCTGTTATCAGCTCGTATAGAAACTATTATCCTTTCTTCACATCAAAAGAACGGCTTTAAAAACGATTTCAGACTACCCCCTATTCATACCGAGGAAAGTTGTTGGTTGAAGAGAGTACAATTCAGTGAACGATTAACGGATGCGTTCAACAAAAATGCACTAAACAGTGAATGGTCGTTGTTGCAGATTTGACGAAAGAGAAACATTTAAGAACCTGTATATTGAATGCGCGCACAGGCACACATCCTTCCTTTAAAATAAATGCACAATTTATTGTTGATGACACACGTGCATTTTCAAGAGTCCTCTTCATATTGGCAAGTGAATTTTTTTTTGCGTTGTATATCGTTGGACAGCGCTTGATGCACATTATCTAAAAGAGAGACATTTATCTAGAAGAGATTACCCTTTCGTATAAGCTTCGTGAATTTTTAACATACCTCCTAATTAGTAAACTTAGCTCCAGCTCTTTTTCTGGTTCCAAGTTTTCACCACATAGTTGAGCGCAACCGAATGGCAGGGTTTGCATTTTATGGCTGACAGTTAGTATACGGTGCGCGAAAAGCACGAGTTTCGAGATAGTATTGCAAAATGAGCTACATCTGAAAATTCTTCATTTATGTGTGCTACAAAAACCAGTGAAATCTTCATATGGGACTTATATGCTTTAATACCTTCTGTACTCTCTCAAAAACGTTTGAATTTTCTTTGCTCCCTTCAAATTCAAATATGACTTCAGTTTTACTCGTAAGGATCTGAAATTTATCGGTTACAGAAACAAGTATTTAATTAATCAACAATCCCTTTTCACACAGTATGAAGAAGAACAATGCATGACCCAACTAGGAGATGATATGAATTTGGAAAATAGTGCTATAAGCTTATTATATATCATACGAGCACTCTTACTGATGATCTGAAAACAAACGTGAACTGAGTTGTTAATATTTTATCTCTTGAGCATCAAAAGTTTATTTCAAACTGTGATCGCTCTGATCAATAGCCACAGATCCCGACTTATTTTCGTCATATATCGATTGATCGATTCGTCCATCGTGAGGCAATAATATGAAACTTTTAGATTTCAGACGAAAATCGCTCATTAAATGCCTTTTTTTATGAACAGTTATTTTTGGCAAATGATAGACTACGACGAATATTTTATGCCACTAAAAAGCCTCGCTAACACTGTGTACCCCATATCCCAGCCTTATGAAGCCAGGTAAGAGTTGTCCATGCTCCTACTGCCCGTTACCTGTTCTCTGTTCTCCCCGTTCTTTTTAATACGGCCCTTGTTATCGTTACGTTCAAATTAACGACAGTCAGTGGTAAACCACAATTTACAAAGCGATAAGCGGTAGCGAGAGCTCGCTCATAACGACTGCGATTGCTGGGCATAGAACTTCATGAGTTAGGTGGTGCTTCACCGCTTGTTGTTTTCCAATCATCTGTTTTCCCACTACGCCATCGGCCAGTTGGAGAATTTACTCTTTGCCTATTTTTTTTCCACATAGTAACGAAATTACTTTATCCCCTGCTAGCAGCAGTTATATTTTTTCTTTTTTTTTCACTTTAGAAGTGTTCTCATGGTCTGTTCACTTCCACATTATAGTGCCTTGTCTTGACGCATCTTTTACTCTGTATATGTGTTAGATGGGATACGAGATGATTAAGGTATAACACTTTCTTCAACGCAAAAAAACTTCTTAAAAGTGTTTTAAAGCTTATTAGTATCGAATACATTCTATATCGCAGTGACCATATAATTGATATGCAAGCAAAGTAAAGTAAAGTACTGCAGTAAGAATTGACGACGGAAAACTGCATGTCATTTAATAAATGGATGCGATTTCTGAGCGCTATCATTTCCAAGGCAAAGAATTCCCATCATGAGCAGGTGTACTAATTCATTTCGCCGAACTGCTGCCACTTGTGCATTCATTTTACACGTCACATATTCAAAAATGTCCTTCAAAGTGGAAACCATAGCAAATCTTAATTGAAAGGCATATGTCATATGAATAAGACGAAGGTTATATAATTTTTGTGGCAGTTATGACAACCAGTCGCCCATATTGTCGGTTTACCACAGTAGTTTTACCCGTGTTCTGCGATAAGCATTTTAAAGCCAGCCCATTCTTTTATCCCTACAAGCTAAATCTCGGAAACATAGTGTCTCTTTTCCCTCATCCCGGCAAACAAATGCTTATGCGAAGTGATTCGAACGAATTGTTTCAGGTAATCTAACAAAGCATATCCTCAAACATCACAAAAAGGAGCAGGATGCATATATTGGCAAAGACGACATTATTATAAAGAAGGTATTCGTTGATTTTCTAGCACCTATCTCGTTCTCTAGTTCACCTTGCGTGTTTTTTGTGTTTGCACCTCACAGTCTCGATCTTAGAAACTCACTGTCAAGCATCCGCAAGGATGGGGTACGAATTCCTTGGCCATGTGAAGGGTCCTTTAAAATTCTGATGGAAGTTTAAAAAGTTTCAGCTGAAGGATACTATATTATAGAGCAAAAATTTGAAGGTTTAGTTTCTCGCATGCGAATATTTGGGGAGGGGGCGGGCAAGGGGCTGTTGGAGATTTCTCGCTTAGATACTTCTCCTATCTTGCTTGCATAATACTGCGGCTTCGAGCGCTAAGGGGCCGTTCGTTTTTCTGCACCATGCAAGCAAGAAGGAGCAATATCTATGTATTCCTTCCTTGCGGACGAGTGCTCACGATCCATTCATATCATCTTATTCTGACAGTTCTTCATTCTTCAAAGCATTTTCGTTTGCACGTTCCAATCCAATCAACGTTCTTTCAACAAAGCAGCGAGCAAATGTGATTTATCATTAATGTTTGAGAAAACGGTCACAGCCTTAAGCTCTTTATTTCATTCTTACTATTACTTCTTAGAACATCTCTCGTCATTTTTAATGGTGAAATTTCTTCTACATACAATATAAAGCGACTTTTATTAAGACTAGTAGAGCTTTCAAGTATTTCATCGATATACTTGAGAACTAAACGATTCAAAATCTTCTAATTCCGCAAAGAATCACTTCTAAATTCACTCTGAAGGATCTATGGGTTGCAGACAGATTTACAATATGGGAGTAATTTGGGATTACAACTCCGAACTCCTCTATTCAATTACACCAACTTTCATAAAGCAGATCACAAAAGTTCTACGCGAGAAAAACTTTCTTTATCGTAAAACTGATTCGATTCTGAGGTTAATTTATTTGTTGCCCAACAAAATCCAATCTAAATCTTTTGAATAAGAGTCCTATCATGATGTTATCAACATAAACCATATCACATCGATTAAAAGGTTCATATTGTCTTATGAGTTTACGTTTTTATTTTATCTTGCCCCTTATCGAGTTGAAGTTGCGTTGGATAAAAAACAAGCGTATTTCTAGCAAAATTGATAAATAAATAATCAACTGAACATATGCACATTTTAATGATTTATTGTGGAATCTTTTTTGTTGCGTTCGACGGCAGTACTCTTCAACATATATAGTCGCATCATAAAAATACCAATACAAATATTTCTTCAGATCACAAAAGTTCTACGCGAGAAAAACTTTCTTTATCGTAAAACTGATTCGATTCTGAGGTTAATTTATTTGTTGCCCAACAAAATCCAATCTAAATCTTTTGAATAAGAGTCCTATCATGATGTTATCAACATAAACCATATCACATCGATTAAAAGGTTCATATTGTCTTATGAGTTTACGTTTTTATTTTATCTTGCCCCTTATCGAGTTGAAGTTGCGTTGGATAAAAAACAAGCGTATTTCTAGCAAAATTGATAAATAAATAATCAACTGAACATATGCACATTTTAATGATTTATTGTGGAATCTTTTTTGTTGCGTTCGACGGCAGTACTCTTCAACATATATAGTCGCATCATAAAAATACCAATACAAATATTTCTTTTTCATAAATATTATGAAGGAGTTTTTTAGTAACCAAAAACGTTTTTTTTAAAATAATTTTTAGTGAGAATAATTTCAGTAACTATAATTTTAGTAAGAATTTTAGTAACCGACGCTACAAGTGAACAATTATGGTGTCTTAAACGTACACATATGCACTTGGTCAAGCATTGACGCGCATGATCACATATTATATCTCGCATGAATGCGCTTCATTCTCAACGCTAATATTCAGCATGTGTTTATACGATTACTTTTTAACTATTGAGCGCTAAAGAAATCGCATAAGAAGTTAATAATTCTAATTATGTGCAACATTCTTTATTGTAGTTTAATTTTTTTTTTTCACAATACTCGTGAAACATAAACAATTCTAATGACTAATGATCGAAAATAAATAGATCCTTTTTCGAATTAAGGCATCCAGAAAATAATTTTTTTTCTACGAACGCTCATCCGTATTGGTAAGAGTACAATACAATCCTTTTCTTTGTTAAATATTTAAGTGGCAATTTATCAATGTGATTTTTTGTTTTGAAGAATATCGTATTTCAATAAATGCTTTACTATCTAGATCTCCCACTTAGGTAATCTCATCCCATCGATAGTCTCTAAACATTACATAGCTTGATATTCTGTTTAAAGTAGTATACTTTTTGAACATTTTCTCGCTACTATGTCAAGCTTACAGTTAATCAGTTATCTCAAAACTTGAATCCAAGTTCGGATCCAGCCAATTGACTATTTGTTCAATGTTTAAGTGAATAATCTGATAGGGAGAATAGTGCTAAACTAATGTTGATGAAGAATTATGAAATCTAGAAAGTTTATCACCTCTCACTGGAAGAGATCAATTAGTGGTACAAAACAAACATAGGCAAAACGCCAATTTGTAACATTTTCTTCAGTAATGTACACGTATCTCCTATTCATCAATTAATTACGCAGTGGGAGGAGGAGAAATTGATGATACTCTTATGTTCAGTGCCATTTTTTCGAATCGAATGAATCTGTCATTTGAAGCTAAGATAAGACAGTTTAATGAGTCAGTAGTAGAAAAACTGGAAGAAGAATGACAACAAAGCATAAAGCATCAAAAGATATGAAGTTTGGAAGAACGTGATCGATTTCTAGCAACGAAAAATGCCTTGCAACTTCGAATTCCCATTAGGCAGGCCACAAAAAATACAACCTTGGGGCTTTATTCCAATAAATACGATACTTTTTTCATGTCTTTTTATTCGTCTTTTCCAGTTCTCTGAAATTCGAATTTTCAGTACTAGTTGAGGCAGTGTCGTACAAGCGAGAGGAAAGCAAATCATAAATAATGATTGGCGCGCCATCTGGTTTCGAAATATGAAATCATTTTTCAAAACAGAAATCCAAGTAAAATTGTGCGTCAAAGCTCTATTCAGGATCGTTTAAATATGGTGCTCGAAAGGGCATTGAACAACTTCACCGAATAGCACTGCATGTATCGAACGACGAGGTGGCAACTTGAATAGTCGAATATCTATGTGTTCTCTAAAATCTACAAGTGAATTGCGTATTTTGATGTATAAAAAATTTTGCCACTGCCCGGTGTTGCGTTTTCATTGTCAGCTGATATTCTAAAGCAGTGTTCTTCGATAAGTGATGTGAAACGATAGCCATTCCCATGCTATAGCTTTATCATTTTGCTTATAAAGCGTTTAAACAGCACTAAAGCGCTGCATAACTTCAGTTAGAGCGCTGTAAGTGTTGCGAGCCATTTGTACTGCCACTTGGGCATATATATCGTTTTACATATACTACTTTGATGTTGGGGTACATTAATCAATGGAGGATGAGTTGGCATTCCATTCAGGGTAAAAAATCGGTGAAGGATCCGGCAGCAGTGGACTTTTTGGAGAAGTCAATGATCGTCCTCACAGCGAGTCCATCCGAAAATCCACTCAACTTATTACAGTCAAAAGATGTGCGTATTGATTTATCGATTTGCACATACAGTTTTACTCGTTTTAATGCGTTCAATTTCACTCTCATTGATCTCTGTCCTTTACTGAGAAGTCTAGAATCGCCATCGAAACGTTCGAAAATGTTTTCCTATAGAAGAAAGTGATTATAATGGACGGTACAGCAAAAGTGTTAGCTCAGCTAGAAAAGTGGTTAAAGTATCTCGTGGGCAAAAGATGAGCTCAGGTTGATGTACACATAGTCGCTTCTACTGCTTGGCGGTACTTTTGACGCATTGTCAAGAACCCTTAGAAAAGATCCAATTTTTGTTCGTTTTCGGTCAACAAATTTTGCTTAGAATTGTTTATACTAATAGCCTGAATGGTGAAGGCGTTAAGCCGACAAGATCTATTTAAGGTATACAAAGCCACTTATGCAAAATTCACATTCACTCACTCACACATACACAAACAGCAGTGTTATGGAGTGCCTCTCGCTGTCCTCACCAGCGTGTCCTCTCGATCTTTTACATCTATTATTTATTATGTTTTGCACGTCAGTAGCGACCCATAAAAAATCAATATTATGCTTTCCCGATCTATAATTGTGTGACGAACTCACAAACACTCCATTTAAGTATAATTCGAGATGAAAAATATGCCATATATGCACTTCGTTTATAAACTCTCATTTTCATAAATTTTCTCGAAGATTGTCGGCGTTGCAAGATTATGAATTTTTAAATCCCATAAGTCTATGCCCCTCTCCTCCCCTGTTCGCTACTCCTCTAATATTTGTCCGTTTCATAAAGTCCTCACATTTATAATTCATATTGCTCATAAACGTAAAAGTGTGCCAAATATAATCGTTACAGGTGTATGAAACCAAATTTTGCTTTCCTCATATTACGGGGTCGATTCCCTACCTAAAACATAGCAACAAAAGAGCATTTATCATATTTGCGGAATTTCGCTGAACTGGATTGCTTGCTTTCGAAACAAAACATATCAATTAAAAACGATGGAGGACAAATTGTTTTTAGGAACTTTTGGATGACGAAAACGAAAAAAATCGATCCTTTCTCATGTCACTTGGTCTCGACACAGGCAGTATGGATTTGAGGTCTAATTCGCCTGAAGAAGACAGCTCAATACATGGTAAGCTATTTCGCAAATCACTTTTGTAACGCAAAGCAGAATACGCTCTTTTTTTCTAAATATTTGTGGTTGTGCATCTGCGTGCATTTATGAACTTTTAATTTTTCTCATTTCTTTCATAACGTCTCTTTTTCACATGCTAACGGCAATCTCTTTGATGAGTTATTTGTATATGTATAATGCGCTCGACATAAAAAATTACAGCTTATGTGCGAGAGATGCAAAGCATTTGCCTATGTCTTATATATACACATGCGTATTTTGTCTTCAATTTGGTACAATCCCCCCTTCCCTCCCTCCCGATTACACATTATGTTGCCATCGACATGTTATTTGCGAGAGACGCATTCTCTACAGTTTTCACAATAGTTTTTTTAAGATCATTATATAACGGCAACATTTTGAAAAACTTTCAATTATGGATGGAATTCAAATGCGAAAACTAATAGAATCCTATAGCGAGCAAGCAAGCCTTCTCATTTATTTATTACAAACATTCAAAGAGGCATTCAGTGAAACTCAAGCATTGAGTGTTCAAGAAGAACAATTTCCACATGTCATCTACGCAGCTCATAAAAGGATTTCTCATGAAGCAATATTTTGAGTGTTACTTATGCGAATTTCTTTTGTTTCTATGAATGGCTAACGATAAGCAAATATACAACAACATTCGCAATAGTCTGCGGTATAAAGTGCAATGGAAATCTCTCTGCATTTATGTCTCTCTCTGTCTCAGTTAACCTTATCCCTTTCCTATCATCGTTGTAGATGAATTCCTGTGCCTCAAAAATGACATCGTATTATGTCCTGTCTGGAGAAAGCCTTTCTAGAATGTTGAAGTTACCATCGCATTCACTGTTGCGCTGAGTAGGGCGGAAATGGGAGAAACAGGGATTGGGGGTGACCGTAACATTCCTTACTGGGTTTGGCTGGGATGGTATTTCCTTTTGCATTAGTCAGGAATTCTCTTTCTCTAATAGCCCGCTGGGATAGTTTGCCGTTTTGATAGAAGCAGCAGTTTAAAAGTATTCCATTTTGCGGAATGCAGTGAAGTACCCACACATGAAATAGCCCTATGTAGGGAGTAAATATTATTTCCAGAGTCATCCTCTATTCCCGATTGAAACTGAGTTAATTGTGTTCACTATTTAACATAAGCATCGATCACAGCTTTGCTAAAGAAGCAGGCTTAAAACAAATTAGAAAGCCCAGTGGCGTTCCAGTTTGGATAGAAAATGAACAAAAAGTCGCAGTTTCTTAGAGTGTTCCCAGTGCCTATAATATATATATATATATGATCAAATTTATGATACGATATGATATGATCAATATGTTCTCAGTGTATGCAGATATGATCAAACTGGCCTTGGTGCAAACGGTTTTTAGGCCACTTCCACTGATGGAAGCTTTCCTTAGCATAAACTCCCTATCATTTGTGTGGGAAGTAAACAGTCGGTAACTCCTTTCAAATATTATCACCAAACGTTTAATTTACGATTTATGCAGATATCATGGTGTACGCTATCATCTATTAATGCAGTCTTGGCTCTAGCTGCTTTAGCAAAACCAAAATGTCAAGCTCGCTTCGACTATTTATGCATGCATCTTACATACGACGCTAGCATTTTTTTCATGCACACTCGTCACATAAGACGGGCGCGTCATATGCGTCAATGTACAATGTGCGTTAAATGTTTTCGAGTTATCTTGGTTGCTCTCTTTTTTTCAAGCAATGGGAATATTGTTGATGCCGACGCTAGATAATCTCTGTGCATCCATAAAATATGTTTGTCGTCTTAAAACCATCGATTAAATCGATTACCTCATTTGAAATTTTGTAATATTTTACAAGAAATCGCATTCACAAGCGCTTTTAAGCAGAAATACTTTATTTAATTGCATCAGCAAATAATCAGCATATTTCCACCTCGACCAGAAACTGATCTCTTCATGAAGAGGCTAATAAAGTAATAGGTTTTTATTGTTTGAAGCGTTTCGTTGAGCTAAAAAGAATGTCAAAACTGAATTTAACAAAAGCCGACGTTAACTTTTGAAATTGTTCACTTATTAGGCGCAAAGTCTTACGACACTCATTCCAATGGCCTCTAACACTTCCTGAAAGATCCATTAGCAAGCAATTTTTTTGTAGACGGGAGCACAAATTGAAACTATGCTAACAGAGGTAATTCACAGGCTATGTATGAATCTTACAGTCTATTCCGATGGCACAGTTGGGAGACTGGTTAATTGTTTGTGACTGGAGTGATTGTTAATTGTTGAGGAGTGACTGGTTAATTTTGTTTACTGTTTGGGTTCTGTTGGGTTCATATCCTGGCAGTATCAGAGCGGCGTTCGACAGCAAGCGTAAGAAATGATATAACTCTTTAAAGGATTGCTAAGTAGTAAGAGGAGGAAGCAAAATAGGTGGTAAGGGAGTTATTACTTGTATTGTGTAAAGGGGAAAAAAGTAAGTGAAAGTTAGTCTCTTACATCTGAACGCTTCAATGCGTATTTTAGCGTTAAAGTGCAAAAAGCCAGCGAAACGAATACTCTGATGGTGGTGTGGTGTTGAGGGTGTGTATAGGGTGCGGCCGAAAGTCGTTATTGTAATATGCAGCACAAAGTCGTTGTAATTGCCTTCACTCTACCACGTCAACGAACAGTTTTGCCAAGTGTTAGCGATCGTGATCCCAACTTATTTATTGTAATATCCGACGATCGCTTTCAACGCAATCATTTTCCTTTCTCCTATATCCAATTTTAATCACTACAGAAGCGATTCTTGCCTTATATGAAAATATCATAAAAATTTTACGAATGAATACCTGAAAGTTTTAATAATACCGCAAGTTGGTTTATTAATAATACCGCAAGTTGGTTTATTAATAATACCGCAAGTTGGTTTATTAATAACACCGCAAGTTGGTTTATTAATAATACCGCAAGTTGGTTTATTAATAATACCGCAAGTTGGTTTATTAATAATACCGCAAGTTGGTTTAAAGTTTCGAATACGAAGATAAAACAGATGCAGTCACTGTTAGTCGATTGTAAACATACTGAAACAACTATCATTTAAGGAAAATCGAAAGGGTCGAAGAAGTATTCATCAATAAAAATGCTATAAGTTGCGATATTGTTTGGAAAATTTTAAGACCAAAAAGTGCTTCAGTTTGTTTCCAATAGGATAAAAACAGTTCCGCTCAAAATTGTTGTATGCTATAGGCAATATTGTCCCTTGAGGAGATCGGAATGGAAAGGCGGATGTCCACTTTGGCTTGTCTTATATATCCTCATGGTCCATAGAATCACTCGCCGGCTTCCGTATACCCTCTCAGAGGGCGGCCGACGTTGAGCGCATTTTCTACTATTCGATACTATTTTCTACTATTTCTACTATTTTCTACTATTCGAAAAACATGGAAAATAATATTCTCTAAGGCGCTCAGCCCTATGAAAGAAGCATATGCATGGAAGGTGACATTTACACAAGGCCATTTCCATGCAATACCATCGTCTATGAAAAAAAAAGGTGCCCAGCGTTTTTCTGCATGCCTGCTCAGAGTTTTTGATGGCGATGTGGATGATGATTGTGCTGTATGAGCATCGAGTGTTGCCTATTGGCAGCTGCCCTCCGCGCATATAATCAATTCCCATCGATGTTTACAATTGCAATCCAAAATTAAAGCACCACGCATTCTCAGCTCCACACACTTCTTTCAGCTTATATGACCTCTCAACTTCACTAGAGAATAGCATTCGAATGAGCATTTGTGTTTCACACAGCCATAGATGGAACCCACGTTCACTATCTGGATTGCGTACAATGGGATAAAATGAGCCCTTATCGGCTCATATTATTTCATTTTCACACAACAATTTTCGCCTCCGCAATTCGGCTGAATGCTCACATCTATCCTGTGACGAGTACCAATATCTTCAGAAGGCTGAATGGATTTTGGCATCGCATGCTGAATGGACTGATCGCTGCTGACTTTATGTGGCAACTGATCACCACAAAAAGCGTCTCCTGAAATGCGTCTATACAGCCAATCTTGGCAATATACCAGCATTAAGTGTACGCCCCACATTAATCTTAATTATGAATTTCGCAATCAACCAAGATGCACTGAATTTTGCAATTCAGTGCATCTTGCCTGAGCATCTTGTGTAACTCCAACAGAGTAGGGTCATAAGGAGGGTGAGAGCGGAAGATGAGGTGTACAAGAGTACGGCTGTTAGATATTTTTCAATTGACACTTCAATATATATCGCAAAAATTTGGTAAAGAAATGCACATCGGCTGCATGCATGCTTTATACGTATTGCTCTAAGCATCATTATTCATGTTTGTATAACATTCTAGTTCAAAACTTCGGCAATTGTTTCCACAGTCAGAGAAAAAGATTCTAAAAAAAGTAACCAAAAATTTCAATGCCAAACCTAAACCGAGAAAAACGATTAACGATTTTCTCATTTGTCGCAATTGTTGACGTTAATCGTATGTAGTTTTGCAAATACTTATAAAGGACAATTGAGAAGCATACAACTTAGCATATTTAAGCTTTTTTTCTTTAAAAAAAGTCTAACCATTTCTAACTAATGGATGCCTTAAAGTAGTTGTTCTTGACAATTTCAGAATTCAATTTCCATTCATATTTCGGCCAACATTGTTCGTTTTTCAGCTGTATCTGTTTTCTGCTCAAAAGTATTGTTTTAAACGTTGGGTTACTCATAGCCTTTACGGGTGTACTATATGATTTGTCGATAAGGGATCATTTTAATGCGCAAATCGATGACATTCCTTAGATTCGATTGATGTTTTCAAGTCATGCAATTCGCAATCATAAGAATTCGGTAGATGCTTCTGAGTTCACTGCATCCTATCGTGAAGTCAGCAACCGCTTTAAGCCAATCTGTCTTTGTCTCTGTTTAATTCAAATTCTTTGGAGACTGTTTGGTGTGTTCAGTGCATAGGATTAGAGAGAGGATAGGACGGTGGACAGAGCACAGCGCTGGAAGCTTCTTGCTTGCTCTAATCATTTGTGTGAACCTCATGGTTCTCCGAAGCCTGAATTAATTTACCATCTGGCGACACTTCAGTGTGCATGCGAACAGCCCCAAATGAAAATCTTTGATGTTTCACAAAACGGCATGCAGCACTGTCTACCAAGGGACTGTATACCGAGCCATCAAGACCGCCTTTATGATTTTCTGCATACCCGTCAATTCTCTCCTACCAGCATGCACACAATGGATAACGTACAAGGCCTTAGAGCTATACAGGTGTTTTCTCATTTCATTACAAAAGCGGTCAAAGCTCAATATCCGGTCTGTCCATTATGGATTTTATCTTACACTATGCAGTAGTTCGCCTGAAACGCATTATATCTGCATTCACTTGCGGCCTTGTTTACCGTTTCGAGCAGATCAGTTTTATGACATGGATAAAATCATCAAAGCGGAAATTATAGCGGGAATTTTAGATTCTAAAAAAATAATGAGCGCATTTAGTTTGTTCAGAGCATAATCATAATTTGAAAGGTGCGGGGTTCGGATCGCGCATGTGCATATTCCCGCTAAACAAATATATTGTTCATCGAATTGCACTCGCAAATAAATACTCCACGCAAATATAGCACAAGAATAACCCCATTAGCTAGAGAGGAGGCTAAAAAGCGGTCGATTAGGCACCACACCCTCAACGATCGATAGATAGTGGCCAAAGTGGAGAGACTTGCTGTCAAACAGGGGCAAGACGGAATATTGAAAACAGAGCAGCTACCAAACACGCTTTCGTACTCTTTAGCTCTCGGTTGACTACTGTAGGTGGTGGTGCGCTGACGAGCGCATGCTAATCGCTTCCATTAGCGTGCGACATCCTGCGTACGACAACACATTTCAAGTCGACCCCCTGCAGTTTGGAACGTTGAATGAAGCCGAAAACTCGATGCGACCGAATTCGTTTTGATCAAAACAGAAGTCAAGTTCGACGGACCAATTCAACTAAGACAAGCGTGGAAAATTGTCTCAGAACAGTTGAAAAAGATCAGTGAGATATCCGAGCGCAGTGCGATAGGCGGGCACAGAATAGTCGCATGAGCAGAGGCTAACCCTACCAATACGTCCGCGCAGTCTGCTATCACAAATTTTGTAATGAAAAGATGATCAGCGCAATTAGTACCTGCTGACGATGTTCAGCTAATACAACTGTAGCTTTAAGGTTTTGAGCGAAAAGGTTTAATAGGTTGAACTGAATCCTTAAACATGCGTTCAATATGCATGTATCTTCGTCATGGCTATGCAATCAGCCCAATGCAGTTGAAGCGACATTCTTATGAATAGTGCCTGTCGCCACTTCAAGCTTACTCTTTGTTCATCAGTTGTGTGGCCATGAAAAGATGGATGCATTAGTGCGTATGATACAAGCGTTCAATATGCATGTATCTTCGTCATGGCTATGCAATCAGCCCAATGCAGTTGAAGCGACATTCTTATGAATAGTGCCTGTCGCCACTTCAAGCTTACTCTTTGTTCATCAGTTGTGTGGCCATGAAAAGATGGATGCATTAGTGCGTATGATACAAGCGTTCAATATGCATGTATCTTCGTCATGGCTATGCAATCAGCCCAATGCAGTTGAAGCGACATTCTTATGAATAGTGCCTGTCGCCACTTCAAGCTTACTCTTTGTTCATCAGTTGTGTGGCCATGAAAAGATGGATGCATTAGTGCGTATGATACAATTGTTGATTCATTGGAATGCAAACATATTTGTCTACTTTTTTAGTTTCTTCTTTGTATTTTTCTGTACTGTGAAATGACAAATCCCTATCCATTGACCTTTTTCCCAGATGGGGAGGGAGGGGGGAGGCTAGGCTGAAGCGTTCAGAAATCTGAAAGACGGCCAAGAAGTATCTCCAAAATGAAGCTTCACTGAGCTCAACATGACAGTTGCGCTTTTACAAGGCGAGAGAATTCGATGAAGTGTAAAGAAAAAAGAATAGTCAACACAAACAATAAAGTTGTATAAAGCCGCAAGCAAGTTACTCACTTATGTAACTGATTGCAAAAGAATGCGAGCAGTTTTGAAAAAGAAATACCTTCGAGTCCACAATGAGATTTTTCAACGCAAGTGGCCAGTTCCATGAAAAAGAGCAAATAATTCTTGGCGCAGTCCACTGGGTAACGGAGAGTGCAATTCAGCTAATTTGCTAAATTTCATAATGTGAGATGACAAATTTGATCATCAGAGAAAACGAATTGTTGGCGTTTAAAAGCATTTCTGACACATAATATATATAATTGATCATCTAGGTATTCTCTGTAATGTCGAACCATATAGCAAACGAAGATCAATATTTTAGAGCGAAAAGATTTTTTTTTTGATTTATAAACAGTGGTGCGATCTTTTTGCAACGATCATTGGTTGGAAGTTCTTAGCATTTCTTAGTACTCAAGAGTAATTCTTAGCACTTATTCTTAGAAATTTTGTTTGTTAACTTTCGTCTCAACAAAGTATAATGATGAATCCCTCACATGATAAGTAAAAAGCTCACTGTAAACTACAGTACTTCATCAATTAAACGGAAATTGCAATCTCTCGGCATCAAGGATCAACAATTGCACTAATATTAGCTCTAAATTGTCCTTAAGGAATTAAGCATAGTGAGTTTGAAACCTTTCGTTTGTCTAGCCGTATTCGAATTTTTCATTTGTTTTATGAACGAGGTTCAGTCAACCTTTTTCTTCTCGGTTTTATTTGAAAACCTCCAGACAGCGCCGATTATACTGACCCTACTGAAGCTCTCGCTATGTTACCCCTGATGAAGCACCTAATAGCCAGCCATAAGATCACTGCTTTTTAGAGGAGTGAGAAGGGGAGGGCGAAGAGTTATTCGGAAGGGAAGTTATAGCAAGTGAGAGACTTTTTTTGTGCTATGCTGAGTAGTTTTTTGGTATATATTTCTACAGAATTTTTTGTCTTTCTAAGTCAGGTAGGCCACGTCAAAGCAGCGGGAGGAGTAATGAGGAGGAGGGAGTATTTTTCCATCACTCCAGGGAGAAGTTTTGCTTGCAGTAACACAGTATTCTATCGGCGTTTCTTGATGACTGAACATTATCAACTGTTATTGGCCCCTTATAAATCGAACGCTGTTGGTTCAATGACCGTATGCGACTGCGTCTCACCACTCGATCCTTTTCGAGCGTCAAGTTGAACTGAGAGCGCGCATTCCATCATTACCGTACCTTCAGCAAGCGACGCAATATGTGGTGCTGTAGAGAGCATCACAAGCGAATGCTTTGTTGGGGAAGAGACGCTTGCGGAGCTTCGCTCTTTTATCGTGTTTACAGCATTCTGCAACCAAAAAATCGTTTCAGAAGCTGGGTTGTTCGCTTAGCTGCTGGTTGGTCCGTACGGGGGTCTGCACGGAGCTGCTCGGCCGTCCAACGTCCTGAATAGTGGCTTGGCTTGAGCCAGCTTGTCACAATGAATGCTGTAAACACAATCAGTGTATTGCGGGAAGGCCGACAGCACAGCACACAGAGCACGCTTAGTGTATGCTAGTAGTTGAGCGCAGCAGCACTAACCCCAGTTAACAGTATCCGAAATCAATATGCGCCCCCCGCAGCAAGTAGCAGCCGCGCTTGCTTGCCTCTACGACCGATCGAAATACAGCGAGCACTTCAACGACCACTGTATGAGAAGCACACGAACCGGGCAGCAGCAGTGTCGGACCTGAAAGTCATGAAGTCACCGTATAGCCTCCACTTAGTTTACGTGAACGCTGACTGACATTTTTCATAAACTTTCGATTTTTCCGTACGGTGGCAGAGCTATTGGAATGATGAAAGGAGTTTAAGGCGGTATTGCGTAATGATTTCACTTCAAAACCAAACACACCCCGAGGTGATATATGTGCTGAAATGGTGTTAGAGAACATCTGCGATACGGAACAAGCAGATTCTCGGGTACCAAAGATAATACTAATTTCGGGCCTGCCGAACTTCATTAACATTCAGCTTGCATAGCACTTAAGTAGATACGCTACATTGATCACTTGCTAGAAAAATGAGACAACTTTGATTTCAGCTAAACGAAAAATCTATTCTAAAAAAAACTTATTTCCCGTATCTCGGCTCGTTCGATGGCTTCATATTCAGCAAAATTGTAAGTTGCTATGGCATTGAGAAAACGACGCTTTCGACCATTGAAATTGTCGAATTCGAAATTCAAAACTCATGATAGCTGGACAGCTCTTACTCATAATAAAATGTTCCTTCCGAACTTCTCCAATGTTTTTTGCCTTATGAGTTTCATCACGAGTTTGGATCACATTTGTTCAGACCCGAAGCTTCTCTCATTGGAGAAGATCTTTTTTGAAGTTTCACTCTAAGAAAATATACCGTCCACATTGGAAGTCTAATTGAAAGTTGCCTGGTGCTCAAGATTCTCGCTCTCAAAAAGATTATTGACCGCCATTATTGATTAATATTTCGGCGCCATGTTCTCAAAATTTTTCTCATCCGTTTTAAATTAATTTCAATTCACTTCGTTGAGTTGTTCGCAGTGCTGAATGAATTATTGCGGAAACGATGACGCCAATATATGCTGTTCGTATGAAACTCGAATCACTTTCTTTGGATATACCCTTAGATTGGAGTCAAGTCACAACGAAATGCGCACAACAGCTCTTATGCAGGAGAATATCAAGATACTATCATGAACAGGAAACGAAAATGACTATAAAACGTAGCTTTCATTTCTTTTTTTTTTCTTCGCTCACGCGCAAACTTTGCAGATGGCCTATTCGCTATCTTCGATTACATGAACCCGCACAAATAAGTCCCCTTTCACTCTCCTCCCCGATCCTTCAGAATTTTTGAGGAGTGGTCTACAATCGGCAATCAATGAATTTTAGGAATAAATGGAGTCATCGAAAAGTCTCCGAGCAAAAACATTAGAAAATATGCTTTTGAATTTTTATAAAATAAAAATTTTCGATGCTTTTGACGCTCACAAATCATTCGAAAGGCAGGCAGGCATATAAGTGGAACACTTTTGGGTGATCAGCTGATTGCAAGAACCAAAGTGAAACCATTACAAATGATTATTATCAAATACAAGAAAGTTGTTGAAAAGGATTATTACTAAAGGTAAGAAAATATACTGCATAGGTTGTATAGTGCCTGAAGAAAAAGTATTTCCTCACAGGTGAAATTTGTAGAAATTTTTGAAGAGATGAAGCAAGAAATAATTGGGATAAAGCACTGAGCGCAAATTTTTTAGAATGCTTAACGTTGAAATCTTTAGCGACTAATGTCTTCTCGAGTCGTTCAACTTTATCTTCATGAAAAACGAGTGCTACCTAAAAATGGTGGAAAAATAGAATGGAAAAATAGAAAAAAAATAGTGGAAAAAAAAATAAAGCAAAACGCGAAAAGCATTAGTTATATGTATTTTAATTGTTGACAGCTATTAATTGTACGATGAGTTTTTCCATTCAATTTGCTCGCTTTTTCTCCATGATTCGAAAATCTTTTGCATCGTCGTCTTTTTTTTGGCACCATCCAACTGAAGTGCTGCTCTTCGTTTTATTCGATTTTGTGGTGAGTCTGCGCTAAATTAAGTTTTCTCACTTTGTACTTCTTCGTCAGCATAATAAAACGCTTTGTCAATCACAACTCAGGAATGCCACATTTTTGGACTCTTCAAAGTCAACCTTCGAAATGCTCATGCTAAAAACCTTATCTATTTATCGATGTATTTGCTTTAAAAAATAAAAAATAAAAGCCCATTACTGTCTGTGAAGTTCCCCTTATTCTTGATGAGAAAAAAAAAACAATGCGCACTCAAGAGGAGATCGCTGTCGTAGTATCTACAGCATCATTTTGTTTAGTTCAAAGGATTCTTATCAATTCTTTAAAAAGATGTCCTCGTTATTTCTGATGTCAGACCATTTTTTTTTTGTTGAGAAAAGCTAAGCCCGATATCGAAAAACCAAGCGACGACTGAATTATGTTAAACTCATCTAATCTGTTTCCATTTTGCTCGCTTCCAAATGTAGTGAAGTAAATTTGAGCACATCTTAAGATCATCATATAAGATGTAGGAAACAACCACTGCAGTAATTCTGTGTGAGAGCAATTTAAATTTGTGATTGAGAGTGCTAGAGAACGTATCAATGAAGCAGCTGGTTGGCGATGTGATCGCATGAGGAACGATCTTGAAGCCGTAATTTGGTGTAGAGCTGTGTGAGTGCTATCGAGCAACATGAGGCATACGAGCAATTAGGAGGGATGTGATGGTGACACTCAGAACGCCCCACAGGAAAGCGTATCGGATGTTGTAGCCTGTGCGCTTAGACCAACAAGCTAAACCAGGCCAACCGGCTAGCATTAAGCTTACGTTGAAAGCGTGTTCTATGCACAAATTCCCAGCACTCGCATACGTAATTAGACATTGTGCTTGCTTGTGCCTATCCATCAGTTGTGCTATTGTAATTTGAACGAGTGATTTTATTGGCGTTGACATCCCGAAACGTGACAATTCACTTTGAAATACAACAATTTCAGACGATCATAACTGCAGTTTGAAATTAATATAACCGAGACGGAAAACATTCATACACGGACACTCTGTTATAGAACGTACGGTTTCCACATTGCGGAGAAAATTAGAAAAGAAATAAAAGCTCATCACTGTCTGTGAAGTTTATTGAGGAGAGTCAGCTTCACTTTAACTTTCTCGACATTACTGTTGTAAGCTAAGCGGCAAGTATGACTTTATGCATATTGTACATGCACATTTGCGCTAGATTAGTTGTGGGACTACGGGCTTTGATGCGTTCGTTCCTACTTGGTGTTTCTGTGCGCGACAAGCGAGCCACACTTCTGAAAGCCGCAACGACAGTATCCGAAATCAATATTTCTTCGCTTCGGCACAAGAGCGCGCTGCTCTCATGTAGATGGGGATGCAATGCAGGCAAAAGCAGCAAGCAGCACTCTTGTCCGTACACAGACCCTCCTCTCTTGTTTGTCTAAGCCGAGGGACCGTCTTCTTCGTGATAGCGTTACGCATGTAAGCCGTTTGACGGTTAGCTGCACAAGAATGAATTGAACTTCAACGAGAATCGAACGGTACGAAATAAATATAATGTTGGACGGTGATCTCATCGATATCACAGACGATTTCATTGATGCGGATCCGCACTCACGTATTCTCAAAGAGGGGCTGCGTAATAGCTCCGAGGGAAACGAACTGTTCCAAGAAAGGGGGAAGACACTGCAACGAATATTTTCGTATTGTAGTCGTCGCCACAGTGATTGATGTTTCTACAAGTAAAATTGTCTTTGAAATTCTTACGAAAGATAAAGCTCTAAATACGCTCTCAGTGTATTTTTTCTATAATCACTGCTTTCCTCTTCTTTTTTTCTAAACAAGAAATAAAAAGCAGCACATAAGATGAGCTAGCTGATCGGATCGTTTGTAGATACTTAGCTGTTCAGACAAATTTTGCAGTTCTTAACATTATGTTTAAAAAACGATTTAAATTTATTGCCATTGGACTCGACCTCTCACTATTATAAATGGACAAACAGTTTTGCAAGCTTTCAAACGATAACTATATCAAAATTATTCATCCAACTTTATCATAGTTGTTTTTACCAAACATTTGTTTTCCTTTGCTAATAACACAGCTAATTTTTGTGTAATGAATGGATGATCGTTTGTCTACAACTTATCATCCTTTTCCACTACAAAAGTAGCAGCCACTTTGCGTTAAAAATATGGCTCTTTAAAGGCTATATTTAAGCATTTGATACGACTAAATTCATCGTTTCGTAATATCGTTGACGATACCGTTGTTTAGCAAACGAATATTCGTATACATAGCCGTAGATCACATAATTTGCACTGAAAGCGCTTTAAAAATATGCTGAAAATGATTATGATTGAAAAGTTCACTGTCTTTGCAGCTGCTATTTGAGTCATAAACAAAGCAAGGGGCCTCAAACTCATCTGCTTAACTACCCAAATTTTAGCCTAATTACTGTGAGCATGATTATAAGTGTGGAATTCTTAGTATACAGTTTTCACCATCGCTATATTCGGCTTATCATATTCGTTTTCAGCATCATGAGCGTAATTGCAATCCTTTACTCATGCTTATCATGATTTCGTTCAATTTCAGTCACGTAGTGCTCAACAATTCCAACATATCGATACTAATATTTGTTTCGGTATTGAGCTCCGAATTCTACGAGCAATATATATATATATATATATATATATATATATATTGGCATATATAAGCATATATACTGTATATATATGCTTATACTGCACACGGTACAGGTGGTAATTTGTCATGAAACACTCTTAAAGAAATGAGGGCTGTTTAGCTTTTATATGCTCTTTGCACGCTATCTTGAGATCTTGAGAACGGTTGCTTAGGAAAATGTGAGAATATCGGATGCTTGAAAGTGCGCTTAGCTTAATGAACCTGAAACAGGCAAAAAGTTCTGATTGCGCGCAGTTATCATCTGCCGTTCGGTGCGTCGCATGTATTGGCGGCTTGGCGACGATCATTGAATTATTCAAAATGCACTAAGTGAGAGTTTAAGTCGCATGTCACCAAGCCACTTGAAAAATTTGCAGCGTAGTAACAGTTGAGGACACCTTTTTCATTTGTCTGCTTCACTAAACGACAGCTATCATATTCCTCAAATAAACACTCCGGGGCTATAAATTTGGCAGTTCTCTGAAGCGATGGTTTATTTTAGAGTGAGGAAGAAAGAGCAATTTCTTCAGCCTTTGCTGAGCGTCCTTCATAGCGTGGAAGTCCTTGGTGTCTTATCATTATTGATAAAGGGGGTGAAGCTATACCAAGGAGTCCGTTCTTTTGTTGTTATGCCCAGAAGGGGGTTTTATTGAAGAGGAGGCATATGTCGAGAGTCGAGATGGGCAGCTATCTTAGGGGTAGCATGGCATCCTGAGCTGTAAAAAATTCTTAAATTTGAATTTGTTCTAATTGATGAACCCGATTTTATCTTTTCATCTTCACTGACGAAGTTTCTTGTGCACACCGAACAACCCTCTACCTGTTCCAACTGGCTTCGTATAGGCTGAGAGGAGAAAATGGATTAAATCACATTTTTGGAGCGCAGCTGCGTATGTATTCTGCCAATATCTGTTCGTGGTTATATTGTTCGAAATCCTTTTTTCTTTCAGATTCCGAATAAATAAGTCAGCCTTTTAAGAAATAAGAATTGAACCAACGATAGTTAGAGCTCTAGTTATATACCTTTCTATTGTTCAGCTCAAAAATCAATCCATGAACTCATGAGCCTCACCTTTTTGAAGGTTTTAAGAATAATGTACATGGGCAATCTTAAAATTGGAGGTAATAATATGTGCAAAGTAAATGTGACTGACGTAACTGTGATAGATAACCATAAAAATATGCTTGCACTTCTCAAAAGATCCGCACTGGAAGATTTTGTTTGAATATTGGGAACTTAAGGTAGCGTCAATCAAGTTGTTTTTCTAATATAAAGGCACTTTGGGCTCAAAACATGTGTAATTTAAAATTTCGTTAATATTTCAAAAAAAAATTTAAAAAATGACAGAAATAACGGAAAAGGTTCATTGCATTTCAAAAAAAAAATGACGGAAATAAGGGAAAATTTCGTTAATATTTCAAAAAAAAATTTTGAAAAGTGGTAGAAATAACGGAAAAGGTTTATTGCATTTCAAAAAAAAATGACGGAAATAAGAGAAAAGGTTTTAAAAAGTACTAAACATCGAAACGAAGAAATGTGCTGAAATATAGTTTTGTTTCGCGCAAAAATTGTTGGCGTCACACTTTTACGTTTTCTTCGCGAGTATAACATTTGTTCTGCTCGCTGTCACATTTGGATTCCTAAAGTACAAATCATTAGCTCTTATTTCATCAGTATGAAGGCAGTCTTCTGTAAAGTGCTCACGCTAGAAAGAATGAAGGGAGGACATGACATGGTTTTGCTGTGACCGTATGATTCGCTCATGCATGTTGTTTGACTCTAAGTGAAAGGTTCTTCTCAAAACCGAAGAAAGGAAAGAAAAAGTTGAAAAAATTGATTAAGACGGACTTCTCGGAAGGTATGCGAAAGGGGAAAGCATGGATTATTCATCATGAAGTTCATGCATTCATCTCTTAAGAGACACAACAGATTTGCCCATTTAAATTCGTGGCAATTTTTTTTGAAAAGTTCTTCATTTTATTTGCTACGTGCAAATATTGGATGTCTAAGTTCACGTAACACGCTATGCATAATGTAATCTGAGTTAGTTCATAATTAACGACTTCAAGAAAATTAAGCGTATCAAAGTGCATTTAAATATAGGAATATGAGCGCATCAATATGGTACCAATAACCGCTTACAAATCAGCGGTGAAAAGGGAAATTTTCTTTTGCGAATTAAAAGTGAACCTTATACGTTTGATTGCTGATGGTACTTGAATTTGTTATCTGATTGCGACTTCTAGTACCAAGAAATAACATGTTTAAGTTCATTTTGTTGCAATCTATGATCGCCAATGTTGGAGGGCGAATCGAGGTTGGTTGTTGTTTAAAAGAGTGTTTTTCAGAAGAGCGAAGTAGCGAACTTTTGATGGATAATCAAGGTGGTGATAACGAAAGTGAGGGCAGTGGTGCATCGCCTCTACACCTGAATAACACGAGTACGAACGACCATCTCAGCGCATTGGTCGCTCATGTTGCGTCAAGAACGCAATGTCCTGAATGCGGAAAGCATTTCCGAAAAGGTTATAAATATTAGCTTTTCTAGAAGAAGTTATAGTCTTATTGAATAAGGCTGATTAAAAAAAATAAATTGCATAACAAAGACGACACACTTACCTATCATTACTTCATCTTATGCGATTATAACCAAGTGTAAAGTAACTGTTAATCACAATGATGGTATGTTTCTTGTTTTTCTTGGCTTCATCACTTGTTACTGACGTGCATCACAGAAGCGCTGCCCACAATTCACAGTACAAGCGTTTGAATTATGCATGCAAGGTGAAGAGTAAACGAACTGATCGCTTTTATCCCTTTTCTGCTGCAGACCTCTACTTTAAAAAAAAAGCTGTGTATACGTCCGTGTTACACGTGAGTTATTAAATGGTACGGGTGATAATTTATACCTATACGAAGCCGAACTTCCTATTCCTACGAAATAAAAGAGGCGTAAATCAGTTAGACGTAACAGTTAGACGTAAATAACATTTAAATAACACTTAATAATCGTTAGACGTAAATAACATTTAAATAACACTTAATAACAGTTAGACATAAATCCTCGAATTTAGAGCAAGGGGACGCTAGCGTTCTGATTTGTTAGAAGAGTGGTTAGAAAAAGGGTGATGGGAACCTTGTTTGATAGGGTTAATGCAGAGTAGCATATCCAAGAAAGGAGAGCTAAATTTGAGGAAGACGCTGATTAAAAGTTTTCATGAAATTATAGAGTATTACTTCACCGAAAAATAATATATTACTTCAATATTTGGGCTGAATCAAGATTTCCTTGAAATTATGAATGGTTCATAAACACAGGACGCGAACACTACTGGGCAAAAAAAAAAGAATTAGTTTTTCTAGCTTAAGAAACTTTGTTCTTTCTAGCTTAAGAAACTTTGTTCTTTCTGGCTTAAGAAACTTTGTTCTTTCTAGCTTAAGAAACTGTGTATCTTAAGCGTTAAAAATATGCAATTGATTCAATGGTACAAACCAGACTGATCATTGATCTGAGAGTACGCAGTCATTTCGCACGGTGATCATTGTTCTGTTGCGTTCTTAGAATTGTTTAGATGTGAGCATTATAAGACAGCTTCGCGGCCGCACATTTAATTATTCGGCGTTTTACTTCTGACATATGTTTTGCGAGAAGGAATGTTAATGAAGCTTTGGGATCTTGAACATAGTGGCAGCGGGAAGGAAGGGGACGGCAATCTGGAGGGGGGGAGGGGAGGAGGAGTGGAGAGCAGTGGGAATGAAATTAAAAAAGTTTCTATAGAATCGTTAAGGTTCAGTGCGCTAATAATCCTTACTCTTTTACGAACCTACTCTGGAGCAACACATGTTTCGTAACTGCAAAAAACGATCAGCTTTTTCCGCATCTGCTTTTCCCCGGGCCATTGCGCAGGTTAGCACCGCACCAGTTGCACTGGAATTCCCCAACTGCTTTTTTATGTGGATTTTGGAACTGACTAACGCAATAGAAAAAAATGGAAAAAACTGAAGAAAGTTACCCGTTTAGAACTACACTGAGTTTTTGAATGTTGATATTATTTGAGCATATTCATCCCGACGCTATATCAGTAAATATATACGAGGATGAATCTTCCATTTCCCCCCCCCCCCCCCCCCCCCCCCCCCCCCCCCCCCCTCTCCCAAAATTAAAAAAGTTTCTATAGAATCGTTAAGGTTCAGTGCGCTAATAATCCTTACTCTTTTACGAACCTACTCTGGAGCAACACATGTTTCGTAACTGCAAAAAACGATCAGCTTTTTCCGCATCTGCTTTTCCCCGGGCCATTGCGCAGGTTAGCACCGCACCAGTTGCACTGGAATTCCCCAACTGCTTTTTTATGTGGATTTTGGAACTGACTAACGCAATAGAAAAAAATGGAAAAAACTGAAGAAAGTTACCCGTTTAGAACTACACTGAGTTTTTGAATGTTGATATTATTTGAGCATATTCATCCCGACGCTATATCAGTAAATATATACGAGGATGAATCTTCCATTTCCCCCCCCCCTCCCTCACCCTTCCCTTCTTCCACAATCCTTCGCATTAACTGGATGTTGGGGAAGAGAAGCCGTAT
Source organism: Toxocara canis (assembly GCA_000803305.1). Classification (NCBI taxonomy): domain Eukaryota; kingdom Metazoa; phylum Nematoda; class Chromadorea; order Rhabditida; family Toxocaridae; genus Toxocara; species Toxocara canis. The sequence continues at coordinate 1,013,569 of JPKZ01022847.1, forward strand.
TAGTGCAAAAGCGGATAACTTATTTGTGCCACGGACGTTAATTTTGGTCTTCATTCCAAAACAGTTGCAACTAACGTATCAATGATCGTTTGTTCACTTAGGAGAGAAGACTGCGATAAGGTTTCATTTCTACTGAGCACTAACATTGCATCTCACTTATCAAACTTTTATCAGCTCCGAAACGAATAACTTAAAGAAATATTGTACGAAGGCATTTTTGGCAGCAATTAAAACATATAAAGAAAATAAGATAGTGACATTTAGAAGCAATTGCAATAAATCATTTGCGCTCGTTAATGATTGAATAGGAGCGAATCTTAGAAAGAAAAAAAAATGATCGCCATTTTAAATAATTGAAATGTTAGCTGATACGTGTCACAAAAAAAAACTGATGATCGCATTGTTGTGATATTGGAACTTAACACCATGACGTGTTACACATGTAATTGCTCCAATTTGCTTTTTTTTTTTGAAGGATGTAATTTTATGAAAAAAATTTGCCACAAATGACTCATCGGTAGCATTTTTACAAACAACCTTCTCCTGCATCCATAACTCGAAATATTCGAATAGTTTTCGTCTTATCAACGAGGAAATTAATTTTCCACTTTTGCCATTCTACGTATCCTACATTAACTAGGCCAAAAATTGCGAATTTTTTCATAACAAACAAATCGTTACTCATTGAGCAACTCATATGTTGTACAAAAGATAAATAAATTTTTTGTGATATTTTTAAATGCAATTGGTGATAGGGTTTGTTGTGAGCGAACGCTATGAACCATGGGGGTATTCGAAGTGATGAGCCAACCGAATTAATAAAGCGCAACGAATATGGGTGATAAAGCACTTCAATATTGTCGACTGGCAATGCGCATCCCTGCACTTGCTTTACAGAGAAGCATCGAATCGAATTTCTCGCTGTTAGGAGATGCGTATCGCCCCATTTAATTGGATTTGCAGTCGCTATCAGCACACAGCTACCGTAACAGTGATGCGGTTGTGGCACTTTGTTGTTTATGGCTGTGCATACATAATCTGAGTTAAATTTCAAATTTTTATTGGCGTTCCACGTCATATAGCAAATGCGAACAGAATAACAAAGACACCTATACGTACACCTTACCCTTACTGATCTCCCGTATCGTGCATGGAGAAAATGGAGATCGTATTGAGGGCACTTAGAGTCGTTTAGCATCGTCGAAAAGCTCAGTGTTGACTTTCACAAACGGGCATACAGATATGAAGAGACAATAAACGATTAGTGTACAAGCAACTCTAATTAACCATCTGAAGATTTAAGGCAGATTTAGTTTATCAAAATTTGCTTGAATCTCCTTCGAATTACAACTTCATACGACCTACTGCAAACTGCACATGTAGCATTATTTGTGCTCTGATTATTTATACGTACATGCTCGCAATGGGTTTCACACTGTCCCAATGCGTATTACCCAGCGACACAGTGTCAGCGCCCATCAATCTTGTGCATGCTTTCGTGTCGCTGTGCTACGCGACCGTCGCATTATTCTCTTTGCGGTCTCAGGAGGCATCCTGACAGTCTGATGTGAAACACTGCGGCAGTACGTTTGCTCGTTACACATTTGATTGAGGCCCTCGTTGTCCGCGCTTACTAAGTTGAATCATCTGCCGTCTTCGCACTTGTTGTTGTAACAAGTCAAAGAGACTAGTCACCGCTTGTGATTCGTTAAAAAGGAGCATGCATTATGCGCTTGCTTGGGAAACTAGGACGCCGAACGGATACGGAAGCACGAACAAGGGAATAAAGGAAAATGGAAAATGGAACTGTATAGAATTTATAGTGGAAAATAATCAGGAAAGATTATACACAAGAAGGCAATGCAACATTTAAAAAAATAGAGAGAAAACTCGGACAAAGGTATAAATTTCTTTGCAAATGATAAATGAAAGGAAGAAAGTTCTGTAAAAATTCCGTTTCTCTTCGCTCTCATTTCTGCTTCTTACACAATCATTTTGTACCGTATGAAAATCGGAAATCAGCACTCGTTGGAGATTATCCTTCTTTTACAAGAACATTCGATCTACGTCTTTTTAAATATCAAAATTTCAGGTTCCTCATTGCAAGTGCATATGACCCTGAATCATGGTTTTCCACCTCCAGGCAGTTCAGCCTCATCAGACGACCAGGCAGAGAAGAGTTCTGACTGTGGTGCCTCAACTGAGCCGGTCAGTTGTAATAACGACACATCTTCTGCACCCGTACAGCATGAGCTCAGGCAGATCAAATCCATGATCGGTGAGCTAAGGTCCGCACAAAGTACAGCAAGAGTTGAACAGGTAAGCCTTTCAAGTCGCCATCTGTGGTTAAAACGTTGCAACAGCTTCACAACGGTTTGAACGTCGCCTTTTTTCTACATACCTCTCAGCACATCGCATCTTTCCGTCATTGAACGAAGCGCAAAGTGCACACAGATAACGAAAGAGACACGCGATATGTTTTCGGATGATAACTCTTCGGCAGCGTTTTAAATTTGGAATGCTCTTGGCGTGGTATACTCTGCATACGCTCAGCATTCAGTTAATTGCTGTTCCTTTCAGTCATAAATGGCTTTTAGAAATACAGCTATTTCTCGCAGTACAATGCCGTCCGGATTTAACGCTCCCCTTACAGATGATAAAAGCTTAGCACCGTTTTGCTGAGTTATTTTCGCAGAAGTGAAAATGGTCGTGCATCGGACTAGGGTTCCGCTGAGAGTGATTTTTCGCCTGTCGTTTGGGAGACAGATGTGATAATCTGATTCGGGGCGTTGTAGTGGAGAGAGAGACGGAGCGGGGAGGGGGGGGAGGGAGGTTATTTGGGCGAACTGTCGGGAAATTGATCGTTGTGATTGGGCCCGCCGAGGAATGGGACCCAGGCATGACACAACTTCAAGATGAGTGGCAGAAGAAAAATGAAGTATTTGAACAACAGTTAGGTCAGTACCCTCCCACTAATAGTATACTAAAATTGCTCATGTGAGGGACGAAAACTTTCTGATTACGTCAATTCCTGTAGCTTGCTGCTAAAAAAAGTCGCAATAGCTCTCTATGGAAACCCTGATAGGGATCAGTTCCCCCACTTTTCCTTATGGATCGCTAGCCTTTCGCTCTACCCCTAACTTTTCACACCCAGACTATACTGCTCGCCGTCGGGATGATCCTTTCCAACGAATCGCTCACCAGTTTTTTGGTTGGGTTCCTATCTCCAACACGATCATTCCTTGATTAGTGCTTCCACTCATGAAGAATCTGTTCTTGACTTCTGTTTGATCGTTCCCTTCCACCAGTCGAATCACCGGAGAGAGTTCTTTCCCGCCGGTTAGTAGAAAATTGCTCCCGCCAAAACAGAAGTCACACAATTGAACTTAAATAAACGAATGGGCCTAGTTGAGCAATTCAGGAGATGGAAACCATGAATCTCTAAAATTGTAACGTTCCGGATGTCTTCTCCATCAAAATTTGCATCGCATTGTTTTTTTTTTTAAATGTTTTCATGCCTTTCGTGTTCTTTCTGCTGAATCCCATACGAGCAACGGGTTAGAAAAGCAACGATTTTAACCACTGCTTTCCAGTTTTCGAGTTTGGCTGAACACACACGTCATCGATTTGTGTAATTATTCTTTCAGGCTAAGTTAGATACCACATTAAATTTAATCATCAATGTGTACATCCGATACAGACAACGTCGAGATACAAACAGAGAGGTTAATGACACGTCGAGTGTAATGACAACTGAAGTAACACGTAGTAATTCTCGATGATGAATTGACGCAGCCAAAAAAATATATTTTTTTAAGAAAATCATATTATACCTTAAAGTTAAAAAAAATATTGACATTTCGCCATTTTTTTTTTTAACGCGCTACGATACAGTTCCCATATCGAGCGTTCAATTTGTTCATTAATGAGCCCACGCAGATTCATTACTATACTCGATTAGTTGCAGAATATTGGTGATTCAGTACTACTAGTAGTACATTTTTATTAGTATACGTGAATCGGCTAGGGAAGACAAGTGTCTTGTGGTGACATATCTTGCATTTTATGAAGAGGACGCGCAGAATTTTGTTCGAGCAATCGGTTCAATTGTGAGCGAAATGCTTTCGAGGTGCTATACGCGAAATGAAAGGCGAGGAACCATAAAGGAAGCGTAGTGGAACCATAAATTGAGGAACTTATATAAATCTCAAAACTACAGGAAAAAAATTTCACATTTTTGTTTGCCAAAGTGATCTGATTTCAGCTGAAGAAATTTCGATAGTTGCAATATTGTTTTTCTATAACTAATTAAATTCATCAAAGACACAAACAAGACAAAAGAAGGTTTTTTCGTCACCTTTGGCGAAATGACGTGTGGCTAATCAAAATAAGACCACTACAAAAAGATATTTGTCTCTGTTGACCGATTCTGCCAACCAAATGTGACAGACGAACACAGCATGCCTCAAGCGTTAATCACACATTGCCATGCACTGCTATTTCTCTGTAGCGTGTCCTTTCTTCAGGCGATGTGGCATGTGACGTGGGCGATAGTGGGCGATAGGCATCATCTAAACAAGTGACGATGAGTGCGCCAACGCGCTCACACAATATGCGCTCTGCGAACTAAACCATCAGACTGAGCAGTTTCATAAACTACTCACAAAAAAATGAAATTCATATTCTATCCGTCTTGACCGCTCGTGCAAGTCTTATTTTAAAGAGGCTTAAAATTAGGTGTATGAGCGGCGCTAGCATGGCTTCTACGCATCAAATTCCCTAACTTTTACTTCAGTGTCGTCAAATAGAAACTACCAGACGGACAGACAGTCGCATACAAGCACGCATAAATGAAACAGGCACAACTTTATTATCTATCATACGCGTTAGAAATTTGTCGAAGCGCATAATGCAGCACAATTCACTGGCAACCCCTTTAAATTCTAAGATCCCTTTCAGCGCAATCAGGCCACAGTAGCGGCCGACGCCCCTTCCACCTTCCCTCCCCCCTCATCAACGCATGCCACTCACTGCCTGTGGGTATGCTTGAGAGTGAGCGGAAGTAGTGAGCTGTATGTGTGATTAGATGCAGGCTTGCTGAAGCAATTTCGATGCCATCGTATCTTCAGCACTAAAGCGTATATTTCTCGGCGTACTCCGATGAGATGGAAGGGTGAAGAGCAGAAGCCCAATCCGCCTAAAAGTGTTGATTTTATTCTTTTGCGCCAGAGAGTAGTGCTGAACTGAATTGAACTTAGTCCTGTTTGCAGAAGGCTTTACAACCTGTTTTGCGCAGATATGATATGATTAGATAACATTGAATATGACGTCGCTAAATTGCAGCAAATAAGAGATCAGAACGTCATCATACATATGAAGTTGTAGAATCGCAGCAAATACAAATTCAGTCAAAATTGGCTGCAAGCCGTTTGAGAGGCAACAGCTCTTTTAACTCTAACCTTATTGTCAAAATACAAATGGAACGAAACAACTGAACAGTATAGATTCAGTTAGCGCCGTTTCAGAGTCATTCACCTTGATACTCCGGCACTTTCTAACACTGTTTGCGCAAATACTTGATCACATAACTGCTCACTTCTGTTGGAAATCATTTATTCAGTTTTGCTTCTCTGAGAGCTTCGGAAAACTGACTTCAATGGTACAGTAATCGTTCAGTGAAAATTTTGCGTGGTTGAGCGGCTTCTGACTTGATGAACATGCCACGTGGGCATCAGTCATTCCTAGAGTTTGCGTTCATTAGCGAGTAAGCGAAAGCAAAAATTTGTCGATGTTTTATAGAAATTGATCTGCACGGTGTTTGATCAGTTTTCTGCAACAAGATCCATGGAATTTATTGGTGAACTTGAAACTTAGTCTAATTAAACTTTAAAAATAATTAGGTAGGCGAAATTCTCTAGCAAAAAAATTAGCGCAATTCTTCGCATCCAAAGTTATCATGTTGCGCTGAAACGATGGTGGTTTGTGCACATTTGTGATTAAGGAGCGGCATGTTTACGATCGAAGAGTACACATAGCAGTTTCCAACTTTTCATGAATTGAATACTTTCCAAATGGACCAGCATATACGATTGTTGTAGATGCCTCGTTAGGAGATACTTGTGGAAGATAGAAGATCTTCCTGAGGAGACTCTATGAAAGTACGATTCTATTTTTATAAGTATGAAATTGAGCAAAACGTAAAACCTAACGCTTTTACGGTGTTAATTCGCAATCTGTGATCAACTCTTTATCGCAGCTTCCGCTCTAGAAATATTAAATTGGTGTACTTTAGAGTACTAAAATACTTGCATATGATTAGCGCAAAATGGTTATCCGAATGATTTGTGATCGTCGTCGATAAATGCATCATATTCTTCGAGAATTTGATTGCAATTTCTAAATGTACTTAATGGTACTGGTAAAAAGTTTCTCAGTTACTTCAGTATTGTCAATTCACTATAATCTAGCTTGCAATCAGTGTTTTGTTTCTCTCCTATTACATTTAAATAATTCTCTATACTTTACTCTGATTACATCGGCAGTCAAGAAAATATGAACAATGAAAATGTTTATATATGTGAGAAATAAGATAAAAACGATCATTGATAATCGCTTGCTGATTAGTACTTTTACTGGATTGGATTTCTGTCTCAACGAACTCTCATTAGACAACTTTGAACAGATATTCCTAAACGTCACTTTGCACTTTCGTCTATTAGTTTGTGCTCCTCAACAGTCCATTTTCTCGGCTTTCCATATATGCCAACTAACGTTCACTTTTGCGAACTTCTATGGGAATCGCTTTGAATAGATAGTTGACAGCGCATTATTCAATTCGCTTACTAAATAGAACTTTAACAAAGTCGTCGCAAACAGCGGCATGACGAAGCTATGTGTAATAATCGTTTCTTGAGAATTAATTGCACATAATATCAGCAAACCTTAAAAGCACATAAGATGACTGTTATCAACTTTGACGCAGAAAACATTCCGCTCTTTGATCATTTTTTCTAAAGCGCATACCGTTAAAATTTAAATCAATTTAATATATGCAAGGAGAGAGGAAGGACAAGGTTGTATGCTTGTGCGTAATAATTATTAGAAACTAAGGAAATGCACTCAACTGTAATATGTGAATGGATATCGCTAATCGATGGATATTTGTGTGATGTAAACAAAGCGGAAATATGAAACGATCTTGAAAAACGCTTCTGCGAATGTGTCAGCTGCTTTGCAAAATGCGCGGATACGATGATACGTAAACTGATAATTAGTGTATGGCACCGGAATATGATCGTAGAATCATTAGTCGTCCAATGTGGTTCGTGATATCGCTTGAAAGATGAGAGAATGTTGCACTACTAGCATCCGCGTTATCTTCTTGTCTCATGCCATATTTCTCCATCGTCTCTTTATCGACATATTTTCTTTCACTTTTTATTCGAATCTGTCAGAAATTCGCTTCGTCACATAGCGCATATATTGCATTGAGCGATGCTGCGACACAAGTGACCGCTCCTGTAGTAATATAGGGCTGTAAGTGTTTGTTTGCTATGATGCGCGGATTCTCTATGTGAACTGTGCGGATGTTTGCAAATGCTAAGGAACGATGCAGAAGAGCTGATTAAATGCTCTGGACGTTGATGGGCGGACTGATGGGCAACGTTGTTTGGCAAACTGATGGGTAACGTTGATAGGCAAACTAGTACGCCGGAAGAACCTTTCCGTGCTCATGAGCAATTGCTAACGTACCTCATGACCACTGTCGTCATAATAACTACTCACAGAAGTCGCACACGTTTCCATCAATGCAACATACTATGTTTGTCTCAAATAAACATTTTCGCAACGTATCGAGATAAAGGGATTATTAAAGACTATCCCGATAATGGTACTATGCCATGTTTGGCTATGCATGCTTCAGTTTTCAAGTGATAAATATTATGGTGCACTATTTCAGCTATTGACAGGACTAGATACGAGAGTTGGACGACTTGAGAAGCAGCTTGAGATGGCTTTGAACAGTATTTATACGCTGGTACAATTGCAAACCGGCATCAATTCTTCGGTGACAAGATTCAGGGAAGAAGCTTGCGAACAGCTCAAAACGGTCAAAGCGATGCTTAGTGACTCGACCATTTAATTTGATCTTCAAAGCTGTTTCCCAAAAACGGTGATTGCGTTATTTCTTATTATATGGCAGTCAATGCATTGATGCGCACTAAACACATTTCTTCAGTTCAGTATAGTTCTTTGCAAAATTTTTACATTGACTTCGGCAACAGCTAAAAGATTACTGTTTATTAATAGATATTAGTTGAAAACCTTTATGGGTATCATTATTCGAAAATTTTCAAATTTTTTAGAAATTTTTGCGCTATCGATTTTTTTTCAAAACTGCGAGAGTACATTACAGCAAATGATACCTTTTATCACTCACTATCGGTAAAATTTTTTTCGTATTTTCTCTCAAAATTCAAATTTTTGTTTCCTTCATGGCTAGTTCTCATTTGAAAGTTGTGATTAAGCAAATGGTGTTGCATTTTAGATTTCATCTTGTAGAGTATTCAACATTAATTCAGCTAACCGAAGCGATGATATACGAGAAATTACTTAATGCTTCCAATCATTTGATGGCGTTGCGTTAAAACCGTCAAAGTATGCGTGCAATTATTTCTTTCTTTTTTATTTCATTTTCAATGAAATTTTTCAAATTTGCAACACTCTTTTCTTATGTCTTCCAACTAATTAATGTTATTCATTCGAAAATCATCGAATCCAAAAAAAAGAATAGAATATCTTCCACCATGCAAACATTGTTTTTGCAGTATTCTTAAAGCGTATCGCTTTCAGAATAAAATTTTGCACTCTCTAAAAGCAATATTATACCTTATAAAGTGTAACATAGAGAAATTTAATTTTGCAAGCGAAACTCATTTGAGAGAACGAAATTTAAAATCTCTGCTCTTTTTAAAATAATCATATGGGCAAAACTCGTTTAATGTCGAAGTTAATGTAGTTAGTTTCATTGTTAACGATAAAATTTGTTAACGATGAAACTTGTTAATGATGAAACTTGTTAACGATGAAACTTGTTAACGATGAAACTTGTTAACGATGAAACTTGTTAACGATAAAATTTGTTAACGATGAAACTTGTTTAAAACATCTTTCGATGAAACTCATTGCAGTTACCACTTAAAAAGTGCGTATCAAAATTTTAAGCCAAGAGAGTGGCTGTTTTGTTTTGCGGTCATTGTCACTCATACTTTGTTTCTTATCACTTGTGCCCCTGTGAATTACTCGAGTTTTTTTTTTCGTGCATAACTGTTGTTTCTAGTGGGTTTAATGTTTGACGCAATTAGTTAATGATGATACTTGCTATTTATAACTATGCCAATCGTTTCTTCCATTTCAGCGCTTCTGTTACATAGCATTTAATCGATTTTTTAACTGTATTTTTTATACTTATGTTATTTTTTTAAATTTTAAATTATAAATATTGGCCATAGAACTGTGGTATCGTATCTACTGCAGTCATTGTACTTAGTCTAATGTGACATTTTCGGTGTTCTTATAAGCAACTAGCGTTCCGCAAGTTTTATGCAACGTCCATCAAACGCTTTTAATTAATTATAAAGTTGATGTTTTTTTTTCGGAGTTGAAAATTTTAAACACTTCTTGCGAATCTGTTTCATCTGTGCCAATCATGTAGAAATAGTTCGACATCGTTTGCGTTTTCAAACGAAAACATTTGAGTTTCTGTTTGAGAATGAAAAAAAAAGTTGCTCTAGACTATCTGAGGTGATTTTACTAAGCGGAATTATTTTTTAAGAGAATGAAAGGCTGATATTTTATTTGCAGCATTTGGGCCAATGAATGGAGTGTAGTTCACTGATTGATACATGTCATGCATTGGCAAATAGGGCATGAATTCCTAAGATATGCCATGAGTCCTGAAGTTGACCTGAAGTTTTGTGGTAGACATTATTGCTTAAGGACCCCGGCTAAACGCAACATCTCTCAACGTTGCTTACATAATTTTGCTGAATAAGATACGAATTATTATTGTTCGTTTTCGTAGACAATGCGAGCGGAATAGGAGGTCGAAGCGCGGCTGTTTACTCCCGTTTGCCGTAACTTATGATGCAGGCAGGTGTTAGCAAATATTTCGCAACCTTAAATTTGTATCGTAAATTATCAACGATGACAGCAGAGATAAAGCAAGTGTAATGTGACGATTTGTGATTGCTTTTGATGGACGCTGTTTTTGTGAGATTTCTTTGTTACGAAATTACTGTGAAAATAATGACGATGTACACTTTCAATCAAAGACTTATGCTCTATAAGCCAAACGATTTACGAGCGACCGTGCGATGTTGGTAAATAATGTTTTAGGAGATCACCATTTTATCCTTCAACCCTCCCCCCCTCCCCTCACGATTCCTTCGTATCCGACAAAGCAGTTTTCAATCGTGAACAGAGGAACATACTAAGCCGCTTTGATGAACCCTTTTTTGTCCTCTTTCCCCCTCCCTTCCCTCCCTAAAACCCCGCATTCGAAAAGCCATGAAAACTGGCCCCCATAAGAGATCCTTTCTAGGTCATACGATAACTTGATGACATGAATTCACAGTCCAACTTCCTATGCTATGAGGTTACCTCTAGTCCCAACTATATGGTCGTTAGAAGTTTTCGATCTCAAATTTTATAGTTCTCTAATGGGAACAATGAAAAGAAGAAAACATGATATCCAGTAAAAGGTCCCTCGTCATTCTGCAGTAACGATCAGTTTCGAGAAGCTCCTCACATTTCACGGTCGTCTCTTCGACATAATTTGGAAACGATTACATATATGAATGATCCTATGGAGAAGAAAATCTCTTCTTTTTTTTTCTCTGTCTTGCCCAGTTATCTTTCGCAGAACTACGCCGTTGATCTCATCACTATTTTCTTTTCTTCTTTTCTAATTCGGATACGTTCTTTTCTTTTTTTTTCTTTTTTCGTTGCAATGCATCGATATTCATGTTGCTTGACATCAAACGATCTTTTTCCTTAATTAATTTGTTTCTCATCTACAAAACGTCATTATTACTTTAAGGAGTTGCTTTTCATATTTAAATTGACTTAAAACGACTACCGTTGATTCGGCATTAAAATATTTGTGCCTGAATCAAGTTTTTTATAAAGACTTCCGCTAATTTTGAATAATCGAAATAATTTTGCATATTTGAAGTTTGCGAAATGCTTTTTAAAAAAAAAAATCTCATTTCAGCACTTTTATGCCGAAACAACGCCAATTACTTCCAATCAGTTCCAATACAAAAAACTCATCGCTATTTCGCTTAAATTTTTTCGGTTCTGATCGATAACAGTGACTAAGGACGGACATTTATAAAATAAAACGATATGATAAATAAGAGTAAGAAGAGAAGATTATTCAACAAGTTAAAATATCAAACAAGCTGTTATACCAATTACCATATTCTGAACGAGAAGTGAGAAATTTTGAAATGTTTTTACTGTGGAACTTTTTTTTTCGCTATCGCATAGACGGTTAGCTTGTTTCATTCGTTTTATTTTATCTCATTGAATGTCGATGCATACTTGTTTAGGTCGGTGTTTTCTTAGAAGGTAAACGTCCATCATAGAACATACACAAACACAAACACACACCTCCATTATGAGCAATATTCTTCAAGTGCCGCACAGCATAGTTCGACTCCACAACGTTCACTTGTTTCTTCCTTTTTTTGGAGAATGGGTTATTTCAGTTTCACTTGCATATAACCACCTTAGCTTTAAATAACTAAAAGAAACAAACAAATATGAAGAAATTCCGTTTTCACCCCCTAGATCCCTTCACAATGCTTGAGATCACGCTTTAAATAAAACACTGCATAATTATTATATCATTTCTGAAACATAATTAAACCAATTTTTTTTCCCCAACGAAAATCGGTAGGCAAGAGAAGAAGAGCTCTATGAAAAAGAAATGTTTGGAAACGGGGCTAGAAATTACTTTCACTAACAATAATGAGGATTGCAACCGGAAATCGATGCATAGGATCAGGATTCTCAAGAATTTTTTCGTTTTTATAACTCTTTAAAATTTCGGCTGCACGACTTTATAAAATGACTTTCGAAAAGATCATCGAATGCAGTCACATCAGTCATGCAACATTCGAATCGATGCAATGCAGTGTGTGGCATTGTGCAGACAATACTTATGCGAATTGTGTGTATTGTAAGAAAGTTGCCATTTTTATGTGATTTTTGTTTGTTTATTTTTCTGTTACTTATTCATCATTTCTGTAAATTATACAGTAGCAAGGAATATAAAGATCTACCTGTGTGAATTTAGCTTAATCTGATTCTTTCAGCTATGAAAGTGTGATTTTTGAAATAAATAATTTTTTCGGTTTTCTTTTTCGCGAAAAAAAAAACAAATTCCAAAAATCAGTTGTTGAAGAACAGAAAAATAACTCATTAAGCATTTAGAAATTCAACATTCGTTTAGTTGGAATAAATTTTGATAGCAAAAATACGTACGGCAGTCAACGACTCTTATTTGGGCGTATGAAGCACAATAAATTCACTAAACATTCGAATAATATGAGATGAAAAAAATCTGAAATGCAAATTGTTTTTTTCTACCAAATTTCGCTACGCCAAATACTCATCATCGAAACGAATTTGCGACATAAGCATAATTAAAAAATAACCAAAATGGCGTAACGTTTTGTAAATTCAGTCAGTTTATGTCGGAATTTTCTAATTTACTCTGAACTCATTTGGCTAGCTTATTTCTATCTATTCGTTTATCGACTCATTTCTCCATCAATTTCGACTCCAACGATTCTTTGCTGATGATAACATGAAAGAGAAGGAAACTTTTTTCAAACGAATCATAAAATATTTTTACAACCAAAATATTCAATAATACAGACTTTCACAACGTCCAAACAACCATTCAAACGATAACTAATTCACCGAAAATCAACATCGCATATAAAAACATTAAATTACCTTACTCTATCAAATATATATAATCTCCTCGCCTCGTTCATCATACACACAGTTGCCTTATTACTATTACAATTGACAAAATAAAGACAAAACAGCAAGCGAGTCCTATAAGCAAGCTTACAGTCACAAAATGGCAATTTCTTAGAAATTATGAATTCGATAAATATTAATTCTCAATATGCGCGCCTCACATATGAACAAACACCTAGAAAGTCATAAATTCCACTAACTTTTGCGCTTATATTCCAGGAATATGGTACGGTACAAACTTATATAAAATTTGCAACAACGAAAAATCACATCTAAAACACTACTTCCTGAAATATATAGCTATTAAATGCTGTAACCACAAATGACTAAAACGCTATAAAAATGATAACCAGCATTCGTTTACGTGAAACATTAATAGATTCATTAAAGTACTTTAAAAATTCGCAGTTTTTATTTAGCCTTCTTATGGCACTGATATTTATCGTGCCAAGCGGAATGCGAAATAAAATCCTGAACTTTGAATACCCGTCCGAATGGAAATTCTAATTCAGAGATCTCAACCGAGAGAAATCGGATGCTAAAATAAAATTTGAAAAAAAAAACAGAAAATTTTATGAATAAATCCAAAAACGATATTTCTCAGCAAAATTTTCTTCGGAAAAGAAGAAAAGAAGTTCTTAGAAAAAATTCATCAAAATGTGAAAGAAGAATTCTTTTCAACTAATAACTCATATTTGTTAATATTTTCAATAAACCATCAATCACCGGTGGCTATGCGTATTGTGAGAATGTAATGCTCACTAAGGAAGTTTTCGAATGATATAACACTTCAAATTCCATCAATATACCTAAAAAACCATCATTTAACCCTGAATTAAACCTTACAGTGGACTTCGTTTAAACCAAACTTGTTGAGCATTGCGGAAAAATGGCGTTCCCCCAAAACATTCTTCAAAAAAAAAAAAAGTAACGAATGCTGCTGAACTAAACACTAAAAATTGCATTATGCGGGCTCAAAAAAAAACTAAAATTTCCTTCTAATATCTCCATCCATTTCAGGAAAACGCTTATTTCACAGACCGCGGGGTTTCATTCGACGAGTTATGATAAAGTTTTATTTCTTTTATTTTTTCGTTGGAAACGTTGAAAAAAACGTTATTGAGCGAGCTGACGATGAAAGCGCTGGATCACAAAATCGATTCACTTGTTTGTCTACTAACTGCCTCAATCGACTTTTAGGAGTCTTAAGGACTATTTCTGGCGTATACTATCACAAATTAAAACAATTTCAACACATCATACAACATCTACGTCTACAATATCGTCGTTCGCAAACTCATCGATACTGCAACAGTGTATTGACCGCCTCCTTAAGATTATTAGCGATCAAATGCGGCTTTATTGAATGGTTCTCCCAATCGGATCTGCAAAATTAAATGCAATGAAAACGATGACACTACGCATGCATAGAGGGAAATAGTTATCCATACGGATGTTTTTTTAAATATTTGACCGCTTTCTTGAAGACAGCTGAACTTGAAGTGCTTTCTTGTAAAGCATCCATTTTTTCATAGTGTCTTTTGTCGGTTGCCGGAGGTAGCTCAACTATTCTCATATCTTGCCTCAACAAGAAAATTCTCTACTTTCTTCTAAAAAAAAAAAACTCGCAACCGTTTTCACTACTCAATGAAAATTTGCCGCCAATGTGATGATAGCTTTCTGGCACTGCGTTCATGATACTTCTGCAAAGGCGAAGGCAACTAAAACAGTCGGGTGAAAAGTAGGGAAGTGCTAAAGAGGAAGAGACAAAAGTATAAAAAAAACTGCTGGCTCCATCAATTTCAAAAAATGCCCGTAAGGCTAGGCAATGAGCGTAAAATAATTCCCGTCTCATTTTCAGTGCCTTCGATACGACCACAAATGAATGCCTTAACCTAAACCCAGTAGGACTATATAAGAAAATAGTAAGAAAAAAAGTAGTGGAATTTTGAATTCTTTCTTCTCAGTGAGAAGATATTGTTGCGGAACCGATATGCTGATAAGGTTGTCTGATCAGCCGTAATCGATGCTGTGGCAAAAATAAACTAGCAAAGCGGAACCTTCCCTATATGATCGTAAACTGCTGGGCGTCTCTTTACATTGGTTACAACATTAGTCATCATGTTAAGGTTAAGAAAACGATATAAACAAGGCGTGCAAGTGAAAATGAAAGGTTATGCGGCTAACGAAATAAGAAAATCCATCAGAACAACTGAGCACCTCCATTTGCCCGTTCGAAGTTGAACAGCCCGAATACCAACATTCATTGCTCCACCAATATCCGAAACGATATCATCCCCTATCATCACTACCTGGAATTATGAGCCTCCATTTCAGAGTTGTCGGAAAAAATGGATTTTGGACATACTGATACACCCATTTTTTTCGTGCTATTTGGATCAAAACTGAAATACAGAAATGGAAAAGGTTTGGTCAAACAATATCAATATTCGGAGCTGCCGCCGACAGCCCTATTGAGATATGCATAGCCGGCAATTCTTTAAAATAATTCGATCTCTCATCATATTTATTTGATGAAACAGCTTGCTTGACGACCGTATCAAATGAAAGCGCTCGATTACAACAATTATGTCGCTTTAAACGCCTCTAAAATCTGCGCCTCACTTAAAGGCCTCTATAATTTTTCAGGATGAACCAACTCCAGGATATTTAGCATTCCTACAACCAACCCATTAAACTTTTCCTCTCAACTGGATCAAACACAGGAATATTTTTTTAAAATCAGTCACTACGCAGGTCTCTGATGGGCTATGAGCAACTCTATACGTCGATCATTTTGAGTGAAACTTTACACCTGGTCAAGTGTTTGGGTTCAAGTACAGTAATGATGTGTTTTGGCATAACACATTTAAGCCGGAATGGATTAGTCTGCGAAAGACGGAGGAGGAC
>JPKZ01022847.1:1029762-1039896 GCA_000803305.1 Toxocara canis
GAGGTCAGACTGCACTGACGAACGCAGGCATGCGCTCGGAGTTTTACGGGATATGAGATCTGTCTTGAGTAGTTAATGGGGTGCCAACTGAGTTCGAGAAAACCAAAAGCAAAATTTTGCAGGCAATTAACTGCATCACTCCCCCCCCCTTCGAAAAAGAAAAACAGTATCACACATCTTAAGAATGCACCCTTCCGGCAGTTCCTTCATTGAATGACTTCACATAAACGAACTCCAGCAGCTCGAATTGCACATAAGTGGACAACCGACTGAATACATATGGTGCTAAGATCATTATCATTACCAGAAGAAAAGCATAGCTTCAAATCTGTGGATTACTGTAAGCTACAGCCACACAGTTATCTAAAATCAACACTCAGCGATGAAACTGCCACGAAATGGAAACGAAAGTGGAACAGGATATGGAAATGGAACAACAACGAACGTCTTCTTTCGACAAACCCATATCGTCGATAGCCGTCATGAAAAAACTTTCAGCCGGCTTGCCTATCGTAATAATACGAGCATCGGTCGCATACTGTAAAGCTTTTGCGAAACCTCCAACATCGAGACAGGGCCCATCAATGCGCTGATAAAATTTTCTGCAAACAAAATGAGCGCATCAGCTATATGGCGGCAAAAATTTTTATTTTACAAAACAAACGGATAGCGGCTACTAGGAAATAACAGCCTTCAGAACGGTACAAATGTGGGCGAATTCGAGAAAAGTTATATTACTTGAAAGAACTCATGCAAAGCTGCCCCTTATCACTGCTAAAAATCAAGTTATCCTCTTGAGTGCGCACAGCAATTTCTACGGACCATTTCTGATTAGCAACAAATAATCGCTTCCCCTGAAATCACCATAACACACACACACATGCACACACATGCACACGCACACGCACACACGTATACGCACATGCACACGCGCGCATACACACGCGCACACATACGTACACGCACACGCACGCGTACACGCACATACGCACGCGCACACTCACACGTACACGCACACACACACTATATCCCAATGAATTCAAGCAGCACAGAGATTGTAAGGAAACCAACTGTTCGCTATAAGCAGAAGTGGTTTCAAAAAATGTGACAGATATGCGGAGTTTACTTTGAAGATTCATGACAGATATGAAATTAGTGCAGTCCACAACGGTCTTCTTTTCAATTAATTTCTAGCATGCTGTCGAATGAACAACAAAGCCATTACTGATTATAAATGCATACCCAAATCCAACTGTGACGATCAGAGGGTCTTCGAGTTTTGCTAATACCCGGAATGCTTGATTCATAGTATCATATGAGAAAGTTTCTTCTGCATCTCCCATCAAAACACAGTTTGGCTCTTCGCCGACCACATCCGCGAACTCCTTCAGAGCACCTCACAAATACAACAATCTTTAACGTCACTCTTGATGGGTAGGCGAGGAAACCTGAGATCTCAAAACGGAAATTACAAACCATGATGATTAGCCAGTCCTGTAGCATTGCGCCACTTTGTCTTTGCGCACTACTGACTACAGTCCCAAGAAACGAGTGAATTATCAGAATTAAATATATAAAACATTTCGAGATGACTAAAATTACCGCGTATATGCACGATATTCGTTTTCTATAACATCATTTCCTCCTTTCCCCTCGATTCGTATCAGCTGTTTTTAGGATGCAGGTTACTAACTGAGCGTTTATAACTAAACTATTGATATGCGATTTGGCGGCCTACTGCAGCGTCATACAAAAGTTTGACGAAATGTTTTACTGAGAAGTCAAAATGAACCATTAATTTTCACGATAAACTCCGAAAACTTCTAAGACATAGAAGCAATGTTGAGTTCAGTATATGAAAAAAGCATGGAAGAAAGGCTCTCAGAATATGGAAAATAACATTCACTACAATACGCGGTAGACGCTTCAAATTTTTTCAAAAAATTAGCATTTTGCGTTTTTGCTGAACGCCCTTTCAGCAAAATTTTCGCAAGAACTTTCTAAAACGATGTGAATTTCCTCGAATTTTTCTCAGATTTCAAGACTGCTCACTATCAAATGATACAAAACTTTTCATCCCAACATTGAGAAATATGATGCTGCTCCCAACTCCATTTCTATGACGATAAAACTGGTTAGCGGTGCTCTAGCTCTGGTTAGATCAAAACTTCGCCCGAAAATTTCCGACTTTGACAAGCACGGCATTAGAGGGGAATTGGAAAAGCACATGGAGTGCTAACTAATTCAACGATCTACCATGAGACCATAAGCTAAAAAACTAAATCATTCTTGATCTCCATTGCATCCGAAAATAATGGAACACAAGGCATCAATTCGTTTCGCCTATTCGAAAGTTGTTCGACAAAATAGCCAACCACCTGAGAAAGAACATATTTGAATAACAAAGAGGCTCTTATGAGAAACCTTGATGTACGAGTAAATACGGCCTAAGAGCGTGTTGCTTCAAATAGCGGACAGCAATCGGTGCTGGTGTAAAGATGTGCTCCTCTTTGAGGTTGAACCCGAGCTTCACCAACTTCTTCGCTAGATCGTACCGACTTTCGCTGCTTTCGTTACTCACGAACCGTACCCGACTCTCTGAATATAATCTAAACAAAGTCCGTTGCTATGTAATTTATAAACTGCAAGTTGCTTTGTGAAATTTAGAACACGTAAAGCGTACTGTAGAGACGTCGCGCATGCGTAGCTATCAGTTTGTCCGATGGTTTCGAATCGGGAACCAATGCAACTACGCGCAGCTGTTACGAAATTTCGTCACAGAAATTTGCATGCATTTTACGACCGGTCGGCTGGTATTCCACTCGCCATGTTGCAGAAAAATGAATCTTTCGTAGATTTTTGTGAATGGCTGGTTCAGACAAAACCTAAATATTGCTCATCCGCGACCACTTTAAAGAAAACTGCTTGGTTTGACATGGCAAGTCGCCCAATATCACACCACCCTTAAGCACAATCCTAACTGTTTCACTCGAAATGGTGTTGAGCCAATCTGCAAAAAGTGGTGTGGTACGGCTCAGCGAGTGATGTGCGCCGAAGAGAACGCTAAATCGACCAGAGAAAAAACGTCACATTGGCATCCGCAAAATTTGACTACCATAGTTTCCTTACTTTACATGCAATTTACGAAGAGCCCATGACCTACAGTACCATATTCTAGCAAATGACTGAAACTTGTTCCTTTAAAACTTCTTTGTGCAACTGGATCCGCACAGCTGTTTTGCTACATACCACATAACTATGTATATGTAAAGTGTCGATGTACGATGCAGCCAGAGGTGAGAGTCCAAATAGCGAAATCATATTTTCAATTCCTGGAATTAGTGACCAAAAAGTGAAGATACAATATCGTGCGACAAGTGACATTTGTATATTTATCTTTCGTCCCTGAATCCTAACTGGTCAAAACAATCATGCATGGGCATGGTTGTCAGCTGCATCGATACGGGGATCGATGTAATTACAGCTCCCTTTGCATCCCTGAATCCTGAGCAAATCATAGACTGCTGAGCATTCTATGCGTTGCAGCGCGAGAAAAAATGATGCAAATCTACTTGTGATCGATCCCGATCAGTGTCAAACGAATAGAACGATCAATTCTAAATAGATGTACCCGAATGAATTTTGTCCACTGCAAGGAAGACTAGCGACTTCGAACAATCTTACCCTTTTTTTAGCTTGTCATCTAGCATGCATTAAGGAAAAATTACGGAAAAGTAGATGCTTTCATATCAACGGTACAGAAGGGACATAGAGTTCAATGAAACGCAATTTCCTCTCAGAAAGACTAACTAACGCTTAATTTGATGCGTTCTCAAATGAGCATTTTATCGATGCCATGGATCTACTACTTTCAGTATCGCACCATAGTGCACTAATTTACTCTCGTATTTTACGTCTCACTTTTTGTGCAGTCCATTTGAATTCGACATGCAAATACGGCAAATTGTAACAAAAGAAAAGGATATTTAAAGAACCTGTTGACTGCTTCGATCGAGCCCGGAATAGCACGACCTAAACTGTTCGGTGAGCTGTTGTAGAGTACTCCAGTTATATCGAGAAGAAAACCGCGAACTGGATTGCACCGAAACGCCTCCATATTCGACGACAATCGTACTCTACGAATACCAAAAATCTAAATGCAGCTTCACAAATATTAATGTAACACGCTATGTCACGTCAACCCGAATATATACTGTGGTCCGAAATGAACTGCTCCAAACGTTAGTACGTTCGACCAAACATTTATAATAAAAATTAGCATCATGGTCATCTCTACATTTCGTGATCGCCGAGATACGCCATTTTCCCTGTGGAACATTTCCTTCGGAACACCAGTAAAGCATCAACATTTGCTCATCGAAGCAAAAAATATTAATGAACATTTAAAATTTCAGCTGGAGACGTACAGCTAAAAAAAACACAAAAAAACCTTGCAGACATTCGACGTTGGAGGAACAATAGAGATGATTAAAATCGACTATTTTTATTACTTCTGTAAAATTATTTCTATTACTTTATTACTTCCGAGACGAATTTACAAATCTAATCAAACAAACTGCATACAATGATTTAAACAATAACGTTGGAGAGTGAGCGCTTGAATAGACGCAAAATTGTTGGTAAAAACAAAAAAAAATCTCTGCAAGCAATAAGATGGGGAGAGATGCGACGAATTAGGTTCGTGATGCTCACCAAAATTGTTGGTAAAAACAAAAAAAAATCTCTGCAGGTCACATCTCGTATTACTTCCTAAATTTCGCAGTTGCTATTTAACGATGCTAGTTCTGATACTGCACCAATGCCAATAATTGGGGATTATCTTATCATGAATAGTATAAAACAGGAGGTCAGACTGCAAAACATGTTGGTTGATTACAACGTACAGACGAACAGTTCGGCATCTTTGTAAAGTGGAGAGGAAGCAATTTGGTAAAGCCAGCCTGTTAAAAGCGGAGAGTAAACTGAGTCATTTAAAATCTACTTTCNTATAACGTGAAACGACAAGCATGTCGCCTTTGATTCCTATCATTATATTTTCTCGGTTCCTTTCTCCCGATTGAACTCGGGAGACGGTAGGCAAAGAATAAGAGCTCCACCGGAGTAAATAATAGCATTAAAATCCGAATGAATTGAAGCGGAAATTGAGGCGAAAATAGATTTAAGAAACAATTAAAAGAAAGCATTAAACAGTTCGATGAAATAATCGTCTATCCGCGCTTTCGAACTTGCTCACATCAAGGGCACATCACGTGTTTGTTATTCACATTCAATTTAGTGCTGCAAAGTTCTCACTGCTGCACTGTCGTGTAAACCCATAGAGAGGCTTTTTATGGGAGGGGAGTCTTTTTCAGATGGTTTTTATTCGTCAAAAAGAAGATTATCGGAAGTGATAGAAGCGATTTTCGCTTTTTTTCCAGACAAAATTTCGAATGGAGGCACTCCCCTCCTGCGTTATTGTTGCGGCCTGGCAGGCAAACCTTGCACACCACCTAAATATATTATTTTCAGCTTCACTGAAATTGCGCTTGTTGCTATACGGTAACTTAGTAAGTGGGTAAGGAGCCCAATGTGCATTCTACTGACACAAATAAGGAATGCCAAGGGGCTGAAACTACATGCGATTTAGCGACTCACTCATTTCAGTCTTACCAAATGGTTTCACGAATTGCTTACCAAGACAGAAAATCCGAAAATCCAAGGTTNTACGAGACCAGTGGAATACGCAACTGCAGGACCGGTCATAGAACGAACGTATTCTTTGCCCCGTGAAGGGGGTAAAATGTCTGTGCTATATGTGGACTGGTTTGAAAATGAGGGTAGAAGTGACACTAAGATACACATTATATCTATTCAATTTCATAACTGTAGCTTCATTTATTGCCGAATTGAAACCGCCAGACAGACATAGACAGATGAACGCATAAACTTATATGCAAGATGACATGACGTCACGAAAATCCGCTTTTGCAAGGCGCAAATTATTTTACAAAATTATTTTGCAAAAGTCAGCTATTTTCTCGAACATAAATTGTAAAAAAAAGATGAACATATAAGACTCGTAATATAAAAGCAATTATTATATACGTTATTTGACGAACATTCTAATAAATTTAAACGCATATCTCGCATACGAAACGTTTGCTATAAAAGGCGTATAATTAACATTATTTTTCCTATCAGTGAGACTTATGATTCTTAATTTCCGTTCAACGTTTAACTCGTTACGTTCGGCTGAACCTCATTCACATGGTCGCTCAACAAAATGCCTTTCATGTTAATTGATAGGCGGACCGTAAAGTATTCGCCCACATGAGTAACGGACCATTTATATATGGTGATCGCACATCGCTTCTCGTGCACGTCGTCTGAGCGTACCAATTGGCTAATGAGGTTCTGGTCGCGCAGCGATTTCACAAATCGAATGCTGTGTTAAATTCGGAATTTTCTTCGAGTTTTAAGCACTCTTTAGTCTCATCATTCGACGAGCTCCGAATAGTCATTTTTATTAAGCATTCAGCTGTATAATCATTGAATTTTCTCATATTTCTTTCGCTCTAAGCTGAGTGAAATTCTTGTCGTATTGGAGGGGTCACTATCTGCATCATCATTGATTTCACCTATTCTCTCTCCTCTATCCCCCTACTGAGAACCACTAATAGCCTTGTTTAAGAAATTATCTTTTTCACATGAATGGAACGCTTCGAGCATGTTCTGAATTTAGCTGAATACACTTGATTCAATGAAAATGGTTTCATTTTCATTGAGACTATCTATTGTTGTTGTGAATAATTCGAAATGCTTTTCAAATTCACATACGTAAAACTGCCAAATTTAATAAAATTGCTGTCTGTTATTGACAATAGTAGTATGTAAAGTGCTAGTTCTGTTTGAAATATCGTTTATTGTCGCTACATTGTTTATCTCAGAGTTTCTCCTAATAACGAAAACCATTCTTAACGAGTTTACTTTCGCGTTTTTTCAACGTTTTATTTTATATAAATTGAATTTGATCTATTGATGGCATTTGAAAATTGATGTTGTTTTACAGCTGAGGATAATTCCCTAAAGAAGAGAGCTGTAACAAATTAATTTCTTAAAGAAGAGAGCTGTAACAGATTAATTTCTTAAAGAAGAGAGCTCTAATAAATTACTTTCTTAAAGAAGAGAGCTCTAACAAATTAATTTTCTAAAGAAGAGAGCTGCAACAAATTAATTTCTTAAAGAAGAGAGCTGTAACAAATTAATTTCTAAAGAAGAGAGCTATAACAAATTAATTTCCTGAAGAAGAGAGCTCTAACAAATTACTCCTCCAACTTAAACTATCTCCCAGTCAATCAGTGGTACATATACCCAGCTGATAACGGATATGGTCAAACGTTTCAAATCCATTCTTTGCCTGATCCGATTCTCATTTTTGTTAGGCAGTGTGATATGATTTTCGTAGATAGTCTGCTTTTTATTAAAAATCTCAGCAACCCATATGTTAGGGCAATCCAGAATGCAAAACGACAGTATCTTACGGGACTGAAGTGTTTCTAAAAATTTTATTGCAGTGAGGACTATGGTAAAAAGTGATTTCACCTGAAGTATACCTGTAGAGCAATGGTGATTGGGTGGATGATATATTGATCAATACCACAACACTTTATGTCATCTCATAATAGTTTTGGGAAAACACTGTTTTTCCGAGTTCCGTTTGAAATGGGTGAGGGGGGCAAGGAGGAGGGAAGACAAGGGGAGGCAAATAGAACTGTTTCAGGTGAAAAACTCGAATGGTCGTATGCCATAACTCAACCGAACTCAATAATACAACTGTAGTAATATATCACAACGAAATCATGGCGTAGTGGCAAATTGAAAACATGAGAGGTGAGCCGTGTGTTTACGTGTACGGCACGCATCTTACACGTACGCTTATTCACGCATGCCATTTTTATGCAAATACAATAGGCGCCTTATATGTTCGATGTGTTACGGTCCCTACTGCATTACAACAAGGCGAGAATTCGAATTCTCAAAGAAAGCAAGTGCCCAAAATTATTAACGAGCAAAGAGCCAACCTCAAATCTTGACTCTGCGAGTGCGTCTAATTTGCGATAAAATCGCCGCCAATTTTACGACCTCCGATGAGTTGTCTTCCGATTTAAACCGGTTTTTTTCTACTTTTTTTACGGCTTTACTATTTTTAGTTTTTCAAAATTCCTTACTGTTTTCTTTTTATTCATACTTTGAAATGTTTTTGCAAAGCTTGCACTATGCACTTTTTAGCACGCTTTTTACGAACTGATTGCGCTGTACTTCTTGCAAATTCTGATATTCACATGCACATCACCGTCCCACTCTTCGCCCAACCCCCAACCCCTCCCTCCCCCTCTTCATCTCCAATCTTCATCAGTCGAGATGAACGATTGATTGGTCTAGTGAAAATTCGGCTTGAGCGGCGATCAAATCATGATCACTTTGTCGCAGCCGCTATGCGTTTATAACCAGCTTTCACAGATGCATAGGCAGAAGAACAATTTTCCGTGAAAATATTAGGGGAGTAGCCAATCTGTTTTCTTTTTGCTCTGAGATCTCCAAGCGCTGCTCATTTGCGTCTTCAGGTATTGTAACTCGAATACATCGTATCGTTGGTTTGTTGCTGTCATATCTCAGCCATTTCGATAATTTAATTTATCGTTTCGATTATAATTTTGATTTAGTGAATGTGCCAATAATTACCGTTCGCAGTAATTCACCTCAGTAGATTACGTCATTGCCATTTTCCTCGGTTATGTTACTTATTAAAGCCGCTATACAAATCGTATGTCGTTTGCACAATACATCGTTTACTCATTCCAACAATGCTCTTGTTCGTCGATCATGAATAGTGAACAGATTTTCTCCATAAACATTTTCAACGTTTTTTTTTGGTGTACAAGAATGATGGTATGCATAAATTGCACTGATCGATGAGCCGTTTCGTTGTTAAAAGTAAGTCGTACTCAACCACTAATGAAATGAAGTGCGGCAAAAAATAGTACAACAATAGTCGAACATTGCAAATCCATATGCGAAAACTTTGCAAACAAAACTCTGGCGGAAAAACTCCCTCAAATCTTGACTCTGCGAGTGCGTCTAATTTGCGATAAAATCGCCGCCAATTTTACGACCTCCGATGAGTTGTCTTCCGATTTAAACCGGTTTTTTTCTACTTTTTTTACGGCTTTACTATTTTTAGTTTTTCAAAATTCCTTACTGTTTTCTTTTTATTCATACTTTGAAATGTTTTTGCAAAGCTTGCACTATGCACTTTTTAGCACGCTTTTTACGAACTGATTGCGCTGTACTTCTTGCAAATTCTGATATTCACATGCACATCACCGTCCCACTCTTCGCCCAACCCCCAACCCCTCCCTCCCCCTCTTCATCTCCAATCTTCATCAGTCGAGATGAACGATTGATTGGTCTAGTGAAAATTCGGCTTGAGCGGCGATCAAATCATGATCACTTTGTCGCAGCCGCTATGCGTTTATAACCAGCTTTCACAGATGCATAGGCAGAAGAACAATTTTCCGTGAAAATATTAGGGGAGTAGCCAATCTGTTTTCTTTTTGCTCTGAGATCTCCAAGCGCTGCTCATTTGCGTCTTCAGGTATTGTAACTCGAATACATCGTATCGTTGGTTTGTTGCTGTCATATCTCAGCCATTTCGATAATTTAATTTATCGTTTCGATTATAATTTTGATTTAGTGAATGTGCCAATAATTACCGTTCGCAGTAATTCACCTCAGTAGATTACGTCATTGCCATTTTCCTCGGTTATGTTACTTATTAAAGCCGCTATACAAATCGTATGTCGTTTGCACAATACATCGTTTACTCATTCCAACAATGCTCTTGTTCGTCGATCATGAATAGTGAACAGATTTTCTCCATAAACATTTTCAACGTTTTTTTTTGGTGTACAAGAATGATGGTATGCATAAATTGCACTGATCGATGAGCCGTTTCGTTGTTAAAAGTAAGTCGTACTCAACCACTAATGAAATGAAGTGCGGCAAAAAATAGTACAACAATAGTCGAACATTGCAAATCCATATGCGAAAACTTTGCAAACAAAACTCTGGCGG
>JPKZ01022847.1:1042029-1054081 GCA_000803305.1 Toxocara canis
ATTATTTTTGGCGCTGGCTGCATTGTATGATTATTTTTGTGAAATTTTAGCCCTTTAAATTTCTTGTAAGTTGAGTGAAAGGACACTACAGACATACACCGACAGACGCATCGAAACTCTAAAACGCATTTTACTTTTGAATGCAAGAATATACAGCAATTTTATTGCTCGCTAACACTTTAGTCTTTTCACTGATAGCATCATTTTGGAAGTATTAAACGCATGAGGCGAAAAAAGGCAAATCGAAGGGAAATTAAATTTTTTGGGAAGATCGTCGCTAATTAATCACCTCTATATTGTGTACGGCATTCAATGAAACGTTCCACCGCAAAATTAACTGTGTACAGTTATTTGTTGGCGTTTAGTATTCAACTGCTACAAACAACGTATAGGAAAGAGCACTCGGTTTTTTTCCGAAATGCACAACAATGCGCTTATGTCAATAAAAATTGGCATTAGCGGAAAATTGTGCAAACCTGAAAAAGTGCCGCCAAGAAAAAAGAGACGGATTATCGGTTTCGATTGGTGTTTAATCAGCTTTTCTTAAGCGAACTAATATTTTCGATCTCAGACACCTACTTTTATTTGAAAATTTCAAATTTTGAATGGGTACTGCAAATTTTCAGTTCTTTTGTCGTATCGATAAATCGAATGGAAAATTTGCAATGGGTTGACATTGGGTTGTCGTGATTGATTGTGCTCGACCCTGGGTGTGAAGTACAACCGTAAGGACGAGTTCTTCAGAGAAACCGCATTTGCAACAATAATAAAATGCGTCCTTAGTGTTGGGCATACCCAAAAACCAAAGAGTAGAAATTTATGATTTGGTGCGCTAAAATCAGCCACTTAAGCAGCCAAAGGCATTTAGCGGGCTAAGGAGTTACTCGAATGTTTCGAGTTATTACTGTTTCTAGCAAATACTTCGGAATACTTTTGACAGCCACATTAACGTGAAAAATTACAAAATACTTTGATATAGCTTTCATGAGGTCATCGTTTGTCTTTATTTTTATTTTTACTAATTTTGTCAGCCATTTACAAACATTTAATGCTTATATTTTCTCGAAAACGAAAATTCTGATAAATAGAACAAGATTTAATACCACACCAATCCGCATGAAATCCTGGATTTACCAATGAACAAACCTTTCCAGGACGCATTCATATAGATAGGGCATTAGGCGCCTTAACCAACAAATAATCATGCGGTCTCAGTTGTCTGTTGCCATTGCGAGGGAACAAGAGAAGCTATTTTTCCAATTTTTTGAAAGATGAATCATACATTCTAGTGTCTATTGAAAAATGTGGTGATTTTTAATTAGAAGTTCGGCGAAACTTGTTTGACTGAAATGTGCGATATCTGAATTTAGAAATTTCGTTGAATAAACCAATCGCTTGCGCTAAACACGGGCTTCAACAAAGCGCTCTCTAAAGCGATATCGATAAAAGTTTAGCGATTTTCGTACGACTTCTATCTATGGTGATTGGCCATATATGTGATATGGAGTAAAGCATCCGACATTGAACAAACAAATGAGTCCTCGCTTGTACGACACTTAATGAGGAGTTCATGTTAATGAGGAGTTAATGAGGAGTTCGTCTTGGATTTTCATTTTTGCTTTGCTTTTTCCTTTTTATTTTAGTAATCAAAAGTAGTGTTCTTTGATTTTGAAAATTTATATATAAAAATGTAATAAAAAGGAGTTCCCCCATTGAACGTGAATGTGTGAGAAAGAGAGGAAAAAAGTTGCGTATTCGTAGCATTTGGCACGTTCGCATTGAACACCATCAGTCCACACCCTGTGTCGCTTAAAAACCAACAACGACTGCCGCTCGTTCGTTGCCTGTTGAGCCATCATTCGAGTCAAGCAGCCGACCGACCCGCCGATCGGCTCTTACCCTCTCTAAACTACAACGTGCTTTCATTGTTGCTTTCCTTCTGAGCTATTTCACTTCATTTTTAGAAGCGTTTTGAGTGTGCGCCTATCGTGCTACATATTCGTCGTTTCTTTGTATTTATTCGAGTGTCTTACTTCAAAAAGCACTTGCTGAGTTGTTTTGAGGCAGTGGAATGAAACGAGACGCTTCTATTATGGATGATCGTTGAACTATATCACATATCCGCTTGGTTATATCCTGACAAGTTCTTTACTCGTTGTGCTTACATAACGCTAGACCATGAGATGAGAAAAGTTGAATAATCAAATACTTCATACAAGAGTGTGTAAGATCTGCTTTCACATATTGGATATGTTAGCTGGCTGTTTTTTTTTTAATTTAGGAAAAATTTGCAAAAATTGTCATGACCGAAACTAATGTTGCGTTTAGATGAAAAGGATTAGAGACGTGGGGTCCCTGAGTACTGATTCCAAAATAGTAACGTTGGAAGGTTCCCGAAAGTTTAATGTCCCCATATAATATCCTTCTATATGCATATAATGTACATATTATATACATAATGCACCACTGCTCAAACGAGGTGCTTTCCTTTTTGGAGTGATTCAAGACTTGTACAGCAGAATCAACAGAGGCTGACCAGGATGTGCTGCCTCGTGTATTTGCCCATGAACAACTAACTGTTGCTACAAAGGCACGTGCTACTTTCCACCTCTTTTGTCGTTTTCAACTTTGAATCTGTTCTAACTGCACCGAATGTAGCCCATCCGGAAGGCAGAGGGAACAACGATTTACCACCCTCAAAGGCCTGAAAGGGCGAATTCGTTCTTCAAATTGTGCGAAGACGAAAGGATGCTCTTACGTCGGCTGACGGAAGTTTGAATATGGTGTGGCAATTATAATGATGCAGAAGGGCACTATTCTTTGAGTGCTTTGTTTATGCTTTTTTCGGCTCCTTCGCATGTTCATATGAAAGGCGTTTTTCCGATTTATCAGGACGTTAATCTTGCTATCAAGACGAATCAACATTTAAAGGCATTAATCTTTTAAAAGTTATACTTACATGACCTTGTGTAAACCTTCTACAGCTAACACTTATACGACCTTTTCGTGATTCTCTGCTTCCTGCAAAAGTGATCCGGTTCAGTCATTTAAGCTTTCTTGTACTAGACCCAACAGCTTTTACTCTTTGTAAAGGGTGAAGTGCCATTAGTTCATAATTTTGTTCGCTTCTATCTGCTATTCGCGTTGAACAGCCGAACTAGACTACGCGTTCACATGATATCGAAAGCTGCCTTCATTCCCCGTTACACCTTCAGCTTAACGTTTGAAAAAAAAAGTTCTTGAATTGATGAAAGAAGTAATTTTTATTCGACGCTGTTGGTCAGAAAAAAGCGCAAATATGATTCTTTTTTTTTTCGTAGCTACATTGCAATTCTCGAGTCATGATGTGCTGCGGTTTTCCATTCTCATTCCAAATTGATACCTTGCATGTAAGCCTGTCTTTAGTTAATACGGAAACACTGCTTGAAGCAATCGTGAACCGTAGATGCCTTTTCGGTAGATAAGTTCGCTTTTACGTGATGCAGTTTTTCGTTACCCCAAATCCGTCAATGAATCACAAATGTCACAGCAAGTGCAGTTATGTGAACGAAAAACATAACAAGTCGATTGCACAGGATATTTGTAAGAAAAGAGCAGACGAGAATCCTGGAATGATGATAAGGATGTGATTTCTAAACGGCTATATATAGGCCGAAAATCATAAGTTGCCGATGGCGATAATAGTGTCCCATGTAGTGTATGGCGTTAAATCAAACTTTAAGTAGCGTGAATTATTGCATAAATAGCTCTTCGTTAATTGTTATTTGTCTCATTTGAATGCATAGCATCACCATTGTTCGACTTTTTGCAAAAAAAAAACACCGAAAGCCACCATTGCGACCATAATGACGCTTTTGGGGATTTTATGCTTCTAAACTACGGAAATCTCGAAACCAATGGCTTCATCAGCTAGCTATGATAATCGAGCAAGTCTGATTCGATTTGTTTTAAAAGTAATAAGCGATGTCATACATATAATCACAATTCCATGACATCTCATATCACTAAATTTCCTTTCTCGGTGATTTTATACTTGCAATTCTCGCTGCTCAACAAAACGATAGGTATAACAAGTTTTCAACAAAATTTCCGCAAGAAACCCAATCGGATCTGTGTGAGTTTTATCAGTTAGCTGTTCAGTTGTTTTCGCAGCGTTTTTCATTAGCAGCTTTTTTATTTGCTATCGATTAGAACTATACGTAAAATTAATTAAGATTTCGTGCATTATTCTTCAAGCACTCACAGTATTGGTGGAGTTTTCAGTTTATTCCAAAAACTGTTACTTTTATCTTTCTCAGAACGGCATTCTTTCAAAGTATTAGAGCTTTGCTGACAAGTTCCTTTCGTAATTAATTTTCGTGATCATCTTCAAACGATAAGGTTATTCATTTTCCTTGTTTCTTTATCTTATCAATTTTTACAATCTATTCTTTTTTTTTTTTAAAAAAAAGGGAAATGATTATGCAACATCGTAATGTATATGTTAGGATCTCAGTCAGGAAATGATATCGATTAATACTAACAGATAAGGCAAAATTTGTTCGTGTAAGAGATGTGCATAAAATAAAGTAAGATTTTACGAGAATAAAATCATAATAATGTGAATAAAATTAGGCATAAAAAAGGTAAATTTTTCTTTGCTGACGAAACTAAAATCTTTCAGTTAAACAAATTGTCGAACACTTTTTTTTGCTCGAAAAAAATAACTCTCAAGAGTGAAACATTTTTAAAAAAATTTTCTCTTTACTGTATTCTCGATTTTTAATGAGTCATTTAATTTTTGTGTTACTCTCGAAAAGGCTTCTCATCAATTACAGATCAATTGCATTAACTTGCTCTCTAAAGTCATATTTTTCGAGCATTTCATTTTAGAAAGAATTTTATAATTGCTCCTGTTGCACAGTCTCGCACTGAAAGAACGGTTTCGGTTTCTCTCTCTACGCTTTACAGTTATCCAATTATTGGCTTGCATCTCTGACTGGTTTAAAGTGATTCAGGAAGGTACTGCTAACGGATTGCATTTATGCTGTTTTCGCCAAACCTTTCAATTTTGTCCTTATGCGTCTTCTCATTGTCAAAATTCGATCGTACAAGATTTGTGAAAAGCAATTATTATGAATTTTGAAGCATTCCTGATCGACAGAAGCATTGTGGATGAAAGTGAAAGTTTCCTTCATCGCTGAGTTTAGAGCTTATCGTCATTGGGTCATTTCTTTTTCTCTATTATATATATATATATGATTCGCCTCCTTGTTTACGATCGTCAACCATTACCAACCGTTCGTCTGTTCGCCATTCACGCGGAATTGTATGTTAGTTATTTTGGAGATGTCGACGGCACTTCCGTCTTTCAGGATGCAATCAATTGGTCCCACATATGGCATATCCCTATATCTGCTGCTAACTATACAGTTATTCGCATAGGTCCATTTAGGCAGCAAAAAATGTGATGATAGTTAAATGTTTTCCAAGATAAGTGCAGTATAATCCATAAAAGTTTATTAATTTTAACGTAACATGTTGCTCGCATAGAACTATTCCAGAGAACCCGTGCTTGCACATCTCCAAACTTTGTTGAAGGTTGCACGTCAAACGCAACTTCAATAAAATTTCAGCGTGCATGCTTTCTCGAGAGCTAGCTACAAGCTTTTTTACACAGATGATGACGGTCATGACGTCGGAGCAAAAACTGTTGCGTTGTCCTCATTGAACACGGCCATATTGCAGTGTTCGCTAAAGGAGATTGGTGAATCACAGCGGTTGTATCAGAGGTTGCTGTAACGTGTGGCACAACGTATTGCACACTCGACGTTCATTGTGAAGGCGGTTAATTTGAGGCGTGTTTGTGTGCCTAAATGAACGATCACATTTTACGAGACCACAGTTGCCCTCATTTAGATGCACCCACAACCGTGCCAAGTTATGTAGGTTGCGCTAGCTAATTTAATGGTTCTCAATCCAGTAACATCAAGTGCAAATTCATCTCGTTTTACTAACAACATTACAAACGTTGCTGATTGTTTTTTTGCGTACTCTTCAACAACGCTGCAATGCAGACGGTGGCATGGTGGACTGGCTTCCCTTACCTCTTGTCGATTTATTCCGAAACATAGTATCCGTATTCGGTTACTTTACGTGACGTCCAATAGAGAATATCCTCTCCACGTCCCCGTCCCCCTTCCCCGTTCCCCCTCCTCACCCCCCATCCCTCCAAAAAAAGCATATGTTCCATTTTTGAGGTTTTCTGAAGACTGTCTGCCAGGCTGGAAATCTTTGATTTGGAATCCGTTGAATATCGCAGGTTTGTAGTTGACTAGATTGTCATAACAAACTAGCGCACATCTGCTCGCAAATTGATCTCTTCGACTAAAGTCAAGCAAGCCGTTAGTATTGATCATCGTGAGCATAAACAGAGATCACCTAGTTGAGAAATATTGCGCACTAACAGTTCGCTATATAGTCTGCAATTTGTTATTGTTGTGTACGTATAATGCGCATGCCTCGTGACTACACCGGTGATACACGCATCGGTCATAAAGCTCGGATCTCATGCACTGAACTAAGAACTCGTCGTTGTGATCGGTTTGGTGCTGTTTTATGGCAATGTTTTACCTGCGCTAGTATTGCGTTATCATCTGATTATATGAGTCGGGGGATGTAACTATCGAGAGTATGCGACTGTCGAGGGGATCGGATTGTCGAGCGGATCCGACTGTCGAGGGGATCCAACTGTCGAGAGGATCTGACTATCGAGGGGCGATTCGCAATCAAACGGATTCCTCATTTACGAGTCGTATGGCGGGCGCATTAATTGGATACGCCGAAATGTTCGATACGCCACAACCATCGCAAAAATAAAACGCTTTATTCGACACTTCCGCAAGATGTCATCAAGTAATTGCAGTTTTCTAATATAAATGACCGCTTAAATTTCTCTGCGTAATCTTACTTCATTTTTATAAGCCTTGACAAATCAGACAAATTTGACAAAAACAGGCTTTGACACTTTCCACTTATGGCGTCGTCGTATCTATGTGCATCTGTGTTTTTCTGTCTGTTTGTCTGTCCGGTGGTTTTAACTCTACAACCACTAAAGTTATAGTTGCCGAATTTGCTAGGTATAACCTCATGCAAGGGTCACCTCCCGTCCCCAACTTCAGACCAATTCACCGACCTCGAAATTACACTCCTTTAAGGAAGCAAAAAATTTGCATAAGTCCAGCGACCGGTATGTCGACCGGTCGGATTGCAAATAGAACAGTCATCTATGGATGAATATTTTTGTTAAGCATTCATGTCAGAAACTAGATGAGTCGCCAAAGTGTATATCTTACCAATCCAGTGGTATCCATTTTCACCTGTTACCTTACATTTTAATTTTATTATCCATAATTTCCTTCGTTTCCCTGTCGTTTTCTATGTCTTACCGATGAGAAAACTAGAATGCAGCATTGAAATGTAGACGGGTGCATTTTAAAAGAAAAACTTGTTTTCTGCAACCATTAGCTTGTGATAATGGATGCGTTTCGAAACGTTGAGTAAAACGCTTCATCTCTTAGGTGAAGTCGCTTTCAATAAAGCGCTTATTTTGTTACTGCCGTCCGGATGCTCTGCTATCTGATCTTTTTCATGTATTAAAATATGTTTTAGTAAGTGTGCATTTGCTAAGCGCACCATGGGGATGATGGTGACGTCTCGTCTAAGCGTACGTATGTATGTCTGTGTGTATGCCCTTTCCCACGATTTCAGTTTAGGGATGTTGAGTCATGAAGTCATGAAATCATGAAGTTCAAGCCTGTTCAAGCTTGAGTCATGAAATGTTTTAGACACGGTCTACACTCTGCGGTGATCTTCCGTATTCATCTTCAATATCACTTACTGAATTCAGCTAAAATAATAAGCAACGGGAAGTGCTCAAAATTTCTCATTCATTTTATGATCGAGTTCGAGCTGTACAAAAATGGATGCTCAGAAGGAGTTTATGCAAGCGATCAAATGGGATAAGTGTGAATTTTGATCGTTTGCGAGAAATTTATGAAATCAATTTGACTAATCGCCAAAGCGCATATTGTGCCAACCGTCTGGCGCGTATTCTCACTTATTCATTACTCTCTTCATACATTTCATATATTTTCCTGTTTCGAACGCTGAAATTTTCTCGAACTAACACTAAAGAAGGGGAACAAACATCACAACCTTCCCATAAGCTTATTGACACATTTGTGTTTGCTGCAACGTTTTGTCAACATAGTGCGGAAGTGTTGACTAAGCGTAGAGAGTATGCGGTGAGTATCGCGTTGCATTGCGCTCAGCAGCCACGCAACGCGCCTCTCCTCTATCTTCGATACGCTCGTATCGCCATCCATGGATGACGTTGTAAGCCGTTTTTTTTAAGATTTTATATTGTTTTGAAACATCTGTTTGTATATTAGCCTAAGCGTTCATAAGCACATATGCTGCAGGTTGTATATATATGTGTGACTGTTAGGTATGTTAGTGGTATGTGTATCGGTCATGTATTTTCATTTCATAGTATGCTTAGATCGATTACAGAAATTTTTTCTCGCTTACATCGCATGAGTTATTCAATTTGTATTTGTCCTTGCATAATTAATGTCTAACTTATACGTTTTTGTTTTATTTTTATTTATCTATTTTTAAATGCTCGGTTTGTCGTAACCAAAAAAAGCTAACCTGCTTGTCTTAGTGCGAAAACCGGTGGCCCGTCTTACACCTGTTCGTTCTCCTTGAACTACACTAGCGTTTGGTATTTGAAGAAAGTCTCTCCGGTGGCGAGGTGATTTTATGGCGAACTGTAACCTGTATTGGTAATTATCTTCATTCATGTCTATAAGTCATGATTAAGTTACTATTAGAAGAACATTGTGTGAAGTGTATTTGCGTATGTCGGTCGAATCGATTGTTGTTAAGCTCGTTGGTTATTTTCCTCTTTTTTTTTTTTAAAAAAAAGATTCCACTACCCGAATTTATACTGTTCATTTACTGTTCAATTGGCCAGTGTGAATGAATGACTACAAACGTTCTTCACGAAAATTGTCTCATAGAAATTTGAGATGAATGGAATGCGCTATAGAGTATCGATAGGGAAATTAAAAATTGATAACGTTGAAATGCGTCAAGCGAGGCATCGTTTGATAACGATATGTTAACCATATACATCATCACATCTGTTGCTATCCATTGGTAGAAACGCTTCTTTTATTTTCTCACCTCAACACTATTGTTTCGTTTTTTGTTTCTTTACTGCTTTTCTACGTTCTATTTCAGCACATATATTATTAGTGTTCACTAGTGGAACTTTTATATGTTTTTTCTCGTTTATTTTTGCCGCAAATAGACACTTTTATTACAAGTATTTTTTTTTAAACTCTCACTGAGAGCAAATACTATCAGCGCTAGGTTCGAAACGTTTCCACCTGATAGCATTCTCAATCATATAATTTTAATATGTGGAACGCTGATCATCCATGATCGACTAAAAACATCTTTTGTCTTGAACGAGCCAAAAATTCAGCTAGGATAATCTTATCGATTAGCCTATCTTCGTTGCCATCTCCGCTACCAAAGCACTAGGCGCATAGAACTTTTTGAATACTTCAAGTCATATCATTTTATATGTATATTTACCCTTCTGAGTGTTTCATTCTTTTAAAAGGTTTCTTGTTGAATTCCTTTGTTCCAATGTTTCATTGTCATCCCTATAAATTTCGATGTGGCATTTTGTCGTAAGAGAAAAATAGAAAAAGATTTTCTTCACTTTTTGCTATCTACAGCAATTCGCTGCAATGCTCGGCTCATCACTGTGCCATTCTCACATTTCACTAAAAATAGCGCAACACTACAAAGTGTAATTGGATAGTCGTTGTATTCAAAAGTTTTTCATAATAAGTAAAAATTAGAAATGAAAACTGATGAAGCTGATAGAGTTTGAGGGTTTGCTTGACTAGCTGTAACCGTTGTATTTCTCAATGTTAGCCTCGCTTGATCACAGCTAGATACTACATTGTTTATGGTAATAGTCACAAACGTTTTCACTGAAAAATTTATTTCAATGATAAATTTAACGTTTGGTAACTATGAAGTAAAGCTTACTCATCCAATATGCAGTAATTCACCACTATAAAGAGCATTATGTAAAAGATTCGACTCGATTTGTGCTAAAGAGAAAGTAAGTCACAATTTATTGTCTGCGTCTCTGTCGATCATGTTGCCTAGCATCGCTGCTCACTCGTTAAAGTATAGAAGTTGGACGAGCATAGCTGATTTATGTCTCCGTTTCTTAACAGCTGAGCCATTCGATGTAGTCGAATAGAATATCGTCTGCGGGCGAATACTATGGCTGACGAAATAGGGAGGTGATTAATTATCTTAGCGTAACGTTTGCATAGTCTACCAATTAGCCTTGCCATGTATGCTATACCCAGTTCAAAGTTTACCAACAGCTTGTATCAGCGTTAATGCCTTTACTAGTGACTTAAATCACTAACAGATATTAGCGTTTCGTAAACGCTTGCTGTAAGGGCGTACTACTACTCAAGCGGCCGAGTACCTCTCACTGGTTTCAAGAAATGGTTCCGCTGGATAACAAAGTCGATATTTCGTATTCAGCATACCGAATAATCTCCCTAGGCAGATTTTAGTGAAATTCTGACCTAAAAAAATTTCGCCTCCTAATTTCGGCTCACTGCTGACTTCAGAAGTCCCAAATTGGAATGTTTTTGATTTCTGGGAAATTATGTGAAACGCAGAAAGTTCCATTCAAATTCTTATTGTACAGTATCCGTTATTTGTATATAAATAAAGTAACAACGTAATCAAGGAGCCTTTGTTTAGAGTGGTGCAGCGTACTATGCGCTGTCGTTGTGAATCAGTACTTTGTTGACGATTATAGCGCAATTCTATGTAACAGCAAAAAATTAAGATAAATTTAACAACTCATCGTCAAGGGCGGAAGTAATGCTTTGTTTGAGTGGGTTGTGGTGGATTCATGAATTGTGTTTGGCCTTTGTAGTTTGTGTCATTGCGATGCCTCTCTTCGTAATTGATCCTCGTCCACACTAAATGCATTGTGCAACATGGTTGCTTGCCAGCAATTCTGTCTCGTTCTTCTCTCATCTTACTGACGTTTCGCTATCCTGTTATGGTATATACCTTAATGGACTGACGTTTCGCTATTCTCTTATGCTGCGTACCTTAATATAGTGAGGTTTCGCTATCCTCTTCTGGTATATACCTTAATGGACTCATGTTTCGTTACCCTCTTCTGGTACATATCTTAATGGTCTGACGCTCCGCTATCCTCTTATGCTATATACCTTAATGGACTGACATTTCTCTATCCTCTTATGGTATATACCTTAATGGATTGACTTTTCTCTGCTCTCTTATGGTGTATACTTTAATGGACTGACGTTTGGTATCCTCTTGTGCTATATACCTTAATGGACTGACGTTACGCTGTAATTGTCTCAGCCGTAAATAGCGCACCATTTGCCAAAATAGTTTGCATTACCATCTTTCATATAGTTGCCCTCGAGAACTAAAGTACTGGTGTTCTGGGGCCAAACGGAAGGAATTCAGACTCAGCAGCGGTCGAGAAAATGCAAGCAAGAAGTTTAATCCCATGCTCCCACCAGCCCGTCCTCCAATCCCACCCCCCTCCACGCTTCCCTTTCGTAAACAAGGATATCAACATACGATTTATGTGGACAGAGGAACGTGACCCAGAAATGAGATGTTGTTATGAATGTGACGAATGAATGTTGACGCACTGCTGCGATGTTATTGTACTGTGTTATATTTTGCTGTTTCTGCAATGACGTCATCTCTGTGTCACTGGCTCCTGATTTGTCATGTTGCATAGATGTTGACATTAAGTGTATGAAAGGCCATTAACGGGTAAGAGGGGTTCGTGCGCGAACTTGGCTTCCAGCTGTTGTCGTTCCGACGAGGGGTTACTGATGAATTATAAGTGTCGTTTCATCTTTACTAGTAAAACTTCGATATTCCAGTTTTTCAAGCACTCTTCTCT
>JPKZ01022847.1:1054740-1065504 GCA_000803305.1 Toxocara canis
AACCATAGACAGCCAGTTACGAGCTAGCCTGTATACTGTTTTATTTTTTAACCTCGAGATTTATTCACAGCATTCGGGTGCAGTGTCAGTGCACTATAATTATTTAGTCTTCTTTTTTATGTTTTTATTCCCAGTATCTCCTCTCTAACTTACCTCCACTACTCGACTTTGCGACTATGGTGAAGTAAAAGTTTGCTAGTTCCTCACCTTGTCCGTGACTGAAAAGTTGAATCAGGTATCAGTTCATAGAGCGTACCCAATGCATGCGGTGCTTCCGCTGCATTGAGATGTTTATGCATTCGAATTTCTGGCTGTGCAGTCGAGTGGCTCTAAATGTATCCATATATTCGCCCTAATGATCCACCGCACAAATCCTTTGCTAAAAGTTCCTTTCCGTTTCGGGGGTCCCCTCATCATTCTCCCTCCCTAGCAGATTTCGGCTTGGTTGCGCATAATGTTTTTAAACGTTGATTTCGAGATGGATGGAGTGAGCTTTCATTTCTTCTGATGGATCGAGAAACGACTTCAGAAGACGCACAGACAGGCATAGGCAAACAGTCATAAGTTAGGAATTTATAGGTGCAAAATCTGCCTATGGTCGAAGAAAGTGAACCCATTTAGGTGAATAGGTGAAGGAAATGTAAAGATTAAACAAAACCCGCTCTGATTATGTTGGTTGACTTAGCGGTTTCGGAACTGAAAATTCCAACTTTCTGTAATGGTCATCATCCCCTTCTCATCATTTAGAAATTTTGGATGCAGGAAAAAACAAACACATACACACATGAACGTTGGCAATGCTCATTTCAAAGAAAATCAGTGAGACAGTGGCACCAAATCGTCCGCACTACATTAGTTCCTGTCTGATAGATTGAGTTGTAAAGAGTAA
Organism: Toxocara canis; assembly: GCA_000803305.1. NCBI lineage: Eukaryota > Metazoa > Nematoda > Chromadorea > Rhabditida > Toxocaridae > Toxocara > Toxocara canis. The sequence continues at coordinate 1,055,630 of JPKZ01022847.1, forward strand.
TTTGATTGTATAATTGATGAGGTCACTAAAGGCTCGAGATGTCGATATTACACCTTGTCCGCTTATTGGGAAAACATAGCCAAATTAACCAAGTATTGATAAAACTAAGCTCATTTTAAAAATTATCGGTACGACTCAACTCAACAATTTACTTTCACATTGGGCATATTTGTATAGCAACTTGAAGGCGCTTGAAACAAGTTGGAGGCAATTTTGTAAGAACTGAGCATATTCAGTTCATAAAAAGCCATTTTAAAGGATAAAATTATCAGAATGGCCCTGCAAGGAACGTTCAGGAGAATTACTGTTAGAGTTGTTATGGTTGTCAATTCCAGTCCCTCTTCGAAATGGCTGTGAATTAAAGTCCCTGTTCTTCCGTATCACAATGATCACTAATATGAATGTAACGCTTAATGAGATATAGCGTTGTTGTTGAGCGAATTGTAAATGCATAATGATAGCGTGTGGAATGAATTTTGGATTTGATGGAAGCGGAATATTTTTCGTTTTTTATTCGCCGTCTATTTTTACTCTTTGCTCACTCGCCTCTACGGTTTATTCTCTTGTTTTCAGGCTGGCACCTCCATGGTGGATACAATGGAGGGAAAGCCAAGCGGGATTGCCAAAGCGGGTATTGTAACGGGCGGGTTTTATCCAATGGTAAGCAGTTTCGTTGAAAACTCGAACTTTTATGCGCTTTGCTATGTTAAGAACTTGAAAAGCGCATTGCTGACCATATATCTATTCGCATGTGTGTCTACCTGACTGTCTGTCCAGTAGGTTCAACTTAGAATCCAGTGAACATGACTTGTCACAATGGTTAGGTATAATGTGCACGATGGATCATTTTCTTTTTCTATATTCCAGTGCAGTCCATTGGCCTTCTCCCATTTGAAGGGGGCTAAATATCTGCAAGCGCGTCGACTAACCCAGTTACGTACTGGATCGGTGGGCGGCAGAACAAGTGAGAATGCTTAGTATGGGGGTGGCACAATATGTCTAGTGGGGGGGTGGGGATGGTGCTGTTTGGTGATAACCAGTCGATTTCATAATTTGCTTGCAGCCAATGAGAATTAAAATGTTACCCAGCCTGATTGCCTGTAAAAATTTTCTACAAAAAATTCGTTGTTCTGCAACCCAGTCGACCGAATGTGGCATTCAGCCGATGAAAAATGTAAGCAAAATTTTTGCAACGCTGGCGTGCTACTGGAACGGTCGAGTACGCAATCTGATTGAAGATGCATACACCGTTTGCGGGTAATGGCAAATAACATCTTTAGAGTTCGATAAATTAATCGGGGATTGGGAATAGGATGTTGACTTAAGTATGTGGTATACTTGTCAAATTTCATTGTTCTCCATTCGTTCCGAGTTCAAACTGCATGACACACACACGCACACACACACACACAGACAGACAAGTATGTTTACGCGACGTTGCAGTAATGCGCATTGAAAGTTGCAGATTTGCGGAAACGTATGGGACCGAATCTCTCGTTGTAAAGTTTGTGCGAGTATGTGAGCCGGCTGAAATTTGAATTTTTACCATCAGCGAGCCGCCTATGAAAGCGGTTAATTTGATGGGCGAGTCGCCAAAAGCGGATAGCATGCTAGCCCCTTGGGACGCTTTGCCACATCTTTTCTCAACCGTTTGGTTAATGGGCCAACTGAAGGTCTTTCGTTGCTTCGTTATGATACAAGAGTTTACCATCCCTTAAATGGGAAAATGGTTTCTTTTTTTTCCCCATTTTTTCCTGCTTTCCCCCGTATTGAATAAAAAAGATCTGACATTGTTGTTCCGTTGTTATAAAGCCGGTTGTGACTTGTTTTCGAAACCAAGCTGTCAGCTTTGATCTTCGTCTCCTAACCGCGGAGATGCTACAATGGAATAAGCTCATTTATGTTAGTTATTGTTATGGTTACAAAAGAGTTGTTGTTATTCAGTTTTCAGTTGTTATTTTTAAGTGGGATAGAGAATTCCGGATGCCAAATTTTCTGACAACCTTCATCGCATTCGATTTTTAAGTGCTGAAAATAATTACCCAAATGAGTACTTCTTAAACAACCTGGTAGTTTTATGAAAAATTGCTTAGTGATCACATTTGTTTGTGTTGTTTTTTTTAAAGTGTGCTTGTTGTGTTCTCACCCACTGGTAATGAATTTCAGAAATCAAAGAAGGTTTATTATGCGTTGCTTAAGGACCGGGTACTTGAACTATATAAGACGGCTAAAGATGAGAAGAATGGTAAAGAACCAAAACTGTTGTTCGATTTATCGACAGCGTTCAACGTTCACATACATGTGAGCTGAGCTCGCTTTGCTCATTCCAACTTTCGAGCGACACACACAGTTCTGAGTGAGAGAGAGAGAGACGCAACAACAATCATTAGTTCTCTCTCATCCGTTTTTAACCTTTCATTTTATGAAGCCGTTCTCTGCTTCAGTGTTTTAAGGGTTTCTTTTCTTGGTTGTCGTTTAAGAGCGTTAAGTTCGCTTTTTCTTTGTTTCTATTATTTTGCACGTAAAGATTTTCATCAATATTGTCAGGGTCGTTTTAATACGACGAGCACTTAAAGTCGACAACGATGCATCTTTAAAGTTTTCATTTATGAATTGATTTCAGTGAAATACGCGGTGGGTGAAATCTTTAATAATCCTGTTTTTTTTTCGATAGATATAATGAACCTTTCTTTTCCCCTCCCTCTCTCGCACTCTCTCCATGTTTACGACTTTGGTAGCAATTTGGATTATTGGTTTATGGTTCTAAGGAGATTTGTTGGGTTAAGCTGCAAATTGCATGTTGAGTTTGCCGATCCCGATGAAATCTTTAGCTCATGCTAACGCAGCGTTGTAGCACAAAACTGCACAATGCGTCTGTGTGAGATGTCATGAAAAATTTTAGAGCTGTTGGCCGAATCTTTATGCGAAAGAGGTTGGGAAACGTACCCTTTTACTGTCATCTCAATTCTGCACCCATCCCAGCCTCCGACACCTTTTATGAATTGAACGGAGTGAACGGTGATGGTGGTACTATAAAGTAGCAAATTTATGCTCATTCCCGATCTTGATGGCAATTTCAAAGTTGATCTTCTTTTTTCCTAGGAACTTAGAAAGTACCGATTGTTCTAAAATCATATAAAAGATTTGTTATTGCGGATTATTTATTTTCATGGTGTATGGTTAATAAGAAGTGATTAATGAAGAAATTAAACTTTATTTAGTAAGAATAGCCATTAATTTGATGACTACAAGTGAGTATGCTTACATCTATCACTTATTTATGAATGTCTGACTGAACAGTTGTAGCGAGTAATTGTTGCCAGTAAGCGGAGTATCCTTGAAAATTCTCTCCCTCGAAGTGTATCTTTATCCTCCTATTTGCTATCGTCTTTCAGTATGAATGCACCTTGAAAGAGTGCTTATCGGTGATGTTACCGGACGAGACATTCTTCTTTCGACCGGAGTCATCGGAAAGCGATCTAGAAGACTGGTACTCACAGTTAGTCGACAAAGCACGTCAGGCACGTGCCACTCTTCTTGGACGGCCAGTTTTTAGGGAGGAATATTTTGAGGTATTTATCCTTAAACTGTTTTGTCATTTGCACTAACTAATTGCAAAATTAATCGATCATTTAAGAATTTTCTTGAATGATTTAATTTATTAGCTACATCGGACGTAATATTTGCCGCAAAACTAAACATTTTCTTGAGTTCGACTAACAGAAGTATTGGCAATTTTTTTTTACATGAGACGATTATAGGATGTTCATTTATATGGATGGGTTTTGGGCATAGAATTTTTTAAAGATTGTTTGCGAATTGAGTAGAAAACGATAGCAGTGTTTTCATTTTTATAGATTAGGCGTGTTCTCAAAGTATTTGTTTTATTTCACTTGAATAATTTAGAATTTTTGTTGTTTTTATTCATTGTCATAGACAAATTTGAATACTGCAAACAATGGCCATTAAAATCAATATAAATAGAGCACTGAACAATGATCGATTTTTCGACTAGGTGTTGATCGATTCTACGCTTTTAATCAAATATTTCATTGCTTTTGCTTTTGCATAAGTTTGAAAGGATTTGCATATCGAAGGTGGCATGGGACGTCGAGATGGTAAAGTTGCCAAAATTGCGAAAGAAATCAAAAAGTGATGAGAAGATGGAAGATCTCGTATCCAAATACCATGACCGATTGCTCGGCAAAAAAAGGTTCGCAGCTTTTCATTGAGAGGCGCATTGGTTTTAAAATAAAGCAGTAGGCGAACTTTGGTAGTGGCAAAATTTAGAGATGATCTTTCTCGTTTCACTATATGTGGGCTATCAGGCGTCTCATAGTTAGGCATATAATAAAGGGTTGTTGCAGTTCATTTGCCTAGATGTGGCTGATGTTGAAATTTGAGTGATTTCAAGGTTAGTTTTTGGTATGAGCGTAATTTTCACTTGACAGGAAAAGAGGGCTTTTATACAGAAAGATTGGATAGTGGGGCAAGGCGGGAAGGACCCGCGACGGCGTATTTTTGGAGCAAAACAGGGAAATGTTTAGCTCCACTTGCAGTCGTAGGGCCTCGCGTCGTGATGGCTATAGGCATGAATGAAAGCATTAGTTGTGTTCACCGACCTTTGACAGAGATCACCGTGGATGGCAGATTACGTTGGCTTTATTAGACTTACGATCTATGCTTCAGTAACTTGAAGAATGAAGAAAGAAGCTGAATTTATGTTAGCCTCTTTTGTTCTCCCTCTTCCTCCCTCTTCGCCTCATCCCTCCACCTGTTTTCGCCATTAATAGGGAGAGAGATTCGTTGCGGGAAAGCTATCTCATAAAGCCATTACGACTCGATTTGCAAGTCAACTTTTAATGATAAAAGCTGCATCATACTCACTTACGTTGTGTCGCTGGAAGCATTCAAGGTGATGTTTTGAGGTTATGTATGTATCCTCACAGTATGGTTATCGTGAAGCGAGGTGTGACGGCTTCCGAGAACGCATTTCCACCTTTGCACGCCGACGAATTTATGGAATTCCCGGTAAACATTACTTGCACCGAAAATATGCCCGCAAATAATGATGCTATTGCTCAACCTGTTTTGAAGATGGAGAGAGCAATTAGGACGGTTGGACTTGTGTGGAAATTTTACTGAGCATAATACAGCTGGCTTCCCCAATGCCTTCGGAGAAACTGCAAATTTGCTAACGACTAGCAGTTCACTCGATTATTAATAATTTCTTATTGTTTCTCAACAAAACTGTAAGCTTTTTGGCATATAGTCGCTATTACTCGCTAACGCTACGGCTTATAATTGTAGTAGACAGCTGTGAAATGTAACGAGAAATCTACCGGTGCAGCAAAAAATGCAGCAACCAAACGTTTATGTGCAAGAATGAAACCACAGGCAAGAAGAAATTATTTCGTGCGCATTTTGGCTATGGCATCTGAAGTATGTTTAAGAAACATCATTGTGCATCATAGGAATCCAGTGACGTTGGCACTGATTAAGAAAGCGTTTTTTTTAAAATGTTTTTGCCACATTATTACTCTTAGCCTGATGTGAGTGCAAACATGTTTGTGACGTCATTCTTATTGGTGAGGCCGTGGAAAATTGGAATAAACATAAGGAGGCGGAAAGGGTTCATTGTATTCTTAACATTTTTATGTAGAGAAAAAAGACTGACACCACATGAGTATTTTTGCGTAATTTTAGGTGAACGCGGTGTCGAATTTTGGTAAGCAAGAGAAGTATTTCTTTTTACGTGTTGGCCGTTGTGCACCAACGGGTGCTGGCGAATTGTGGTTAAGCGCTGAGAGCGGCGACTGTGCGAGAAGTATCTACGAGAAGATCAGTAAAATCTGCGAAAGGGAAAGCGAAAAGAGGAGAGCGCAGAGCAGCAGATTGTAGGTTGTATGTTGTTATGATATATGTTGTTTCTCTAGGAAGTATATTTCCTTTCTTTTTGTTGAATTTTTTTGAGAAACATGATAGTTTTTTTTTGTGGTCACTATATGTGATATTATAAGTGGAACGAAAGAATATGTCTTAAGTCGCGTTCGTCCTTTTAAGCTGTAAACTAAGAGTGCTTTGTGGCATTCTCACCCACATCGAATTTTCCTTTTTTTTTTTTTTTAAGAAAACGGGTTTCGAAATTGAACAAGGTAAGTGATTTAGCTTCATGGTTTGATTATTAAATCTAAACACTCTGTTGCACGGTGGAAATTTTCTAAGCCGATTATGTAACAGTCATGAATGAGGTTAGAATGATGTGATATCTCAGTGTTTCGTAGCTATGAAATGAACGTTTTCTAGGAGCGAAAAGACGTTGTTAAACAATCGCTCACCTTACCTAGTACTTCTATCAAGCACTTGCTCACCTTCTTTGATAGTCCTGTGTTTTGAGACAATTTTCATATTGGTGAATGAAATCTGTTTGGATGGAATCTGGTTAGATCTGGTTCACTTTAGTTCTAAATCCCTTTAGGCGCATATAGTTTGTGTGATGCACAATGCGATTTGTTTAAGGCCGTCGTTTACATCAAGAACGTTGAGGAGTGGTGCTCATCGTGATCGTGTACATACACAGCCTCATCGTCCTCAGGCAGATACGAACGTGTTCGTTATTGTTGTTGTTTTTTGCTTTTATTTCTAGATTTATTTCTTCGTTGTTCGATTGAGCTGTTTGTTTGTTTAAAGAAGGACAAATGAAGTGTAATAGATTGGTGACTAATAAAACGCAAGCAAATTGGGCGAAGTTTTTCGAGAAAACGATGTTTTATCGCTGAGATGAGCGTAAGATGATGAGAGCAATGAACAAATTATCCGCATAATTGCATTTTTGCATTTGCGATTTCTACTGTACACAATCAGAATTGCTATGAGACATTCGCATTGAGTGACTTATAAGCATGCTTTTGAGCTAATTAATTTGGACGCAGGCCCATTATAATGCGCGTCTTTGATCTTTAACCTTTCCTTTGCTGTTTGTTCTTGTTGTAGGTGATGGAATAGGAGAATGGCAATTTTGCCAAACGTTAAACTCTTAATATAGAGAAAGCATAAGAGGGGCGTTTTGAAAATCGAAATGTTTTTGTACTTTATTCAAGAAGATTTTTATTGCTTTGCATGAGGTCGTCGCCTTTGTCACTGTAGCACCTCTGTGCTCTTCATCGAACTTTTTCGCGGATTTTAAAATGTATTTGTGTTTATAGTTGAAATTAATATTTACTCTCGACACGCTATGATTATCAGGGGTGGAGGGAGGAAGGGATAGGAAGCACAAGACAGAAAAATATTTGCTTTAAACTTATGTATCTGAAAAGAAACCAAAGCTTATAGCGTCTCTTATATCGACCGACTCCCACTGTTACAAGCCGACATCTTTGTCACTTCGAGCAGCAGCCTATCTAAGTAAATGCGGTGAGGGGGATGGGGTGGGGTGGGAAAGGTTAATAAAAGAGTTCTGGACTACACAACCAAATATCTACTTCCTGTTTCCTTCGAACTCACCGTCTCATTTTTTCACTTTTCGATCTTATTTCTCCTCACTTTTTTTTCTCTTCTTTTAAACTTTGTACTGATTGTGTTAAGCGGACTGCTCGTAAATGCGCCAGATTCTGTCGTCCTCTTCTCAGAAGTGAACTTTGGGAGCTATAGAGCTTTGCATTTTGGAAGAAACATTGAAGGAGACAGAAATACCGTTTATCGAAGTAATTGATGTGTTCTGGTATCGTGATACATCCTGAAGTATGTGGCAAAATGTCTGAGCTGCTTGAATATCAATAAAGAATCGGAGTTTAGTCTACTGCCTATTTTTCCGAATTCATCTACAGCTTATTCTCGAATTGTCATCAAAAAATGAGGAAGCGGGAAGGTGAGGGGATGGACAGGTATTGCTCACTTACGGCTTGACAACAGTCGATTCTGAGAGTCTATTGTTTTATCATTTGGTTTAAGGCTTTCGTCGTCGTTCGATGTTGCTCGTAAGACTTCAGCGGTAAGCGTAACGAGTATGTTCACTTCTCCGAGCCCATCGATTGTTAGTCCTTTTGCATCGAATGCACGTTCCAGCAGTTTCTGCGCGAATCAGTCCCAAATAACAAGAAGGTATTTTTTTCATGTGATTTTTGCTGACTTCGGTGGACGCTATGACGAACAGCAACTTATTTGCAGTTGTTATGGTTGCTTGTCTTGACCGCGTAGAGAATACCTAGACGTAAAACATATTTTTCCAGCAATCTGACTCCTCGGTTAGAGGGACAAGGTTTCTTTCTTGTGAAAACCACGGGGAAGGCAACTTTTCTTGCAACGAGCTAAGACTAACCGACAGTGTGTTCTTCTACACAGAGCCCCTTCCGAATCCTCATTTCTCTTCTATCATTCCCATCCCCATCCTCGTGATGAAAAGGTCATTCACAGAAGAAAACTCAGTGGAATTTCGAAGTGTTTCGTCACGAAAAGCAATATGAAAATCACGAAGATGGTTCCTGATGAATCCATTCTTGTGAAATTCATTTTTTTGTGGTAATGCAAAATACTTGCGGATGTCGAGGGCGGTTACCATAGATTCCCCTAGCTAGCAATAGTATTCGAACTTATGAGCGTGATAGAGTTGATTTAAAGTCATACAGCGGTTTATCTTCAATATCGTTCGCTAAAAGCTCTTGTTTTAGCGCAACACCAGTTGCACCGGTTGCATGGAGAGCGCTGAAGGAGGAATTGAACCGGTCAATATCGTCTGAAGGTCGCAAAACCTCATCGAAATGTTTAGTCATGCTTTTGTCAGATCGAGACAGCAGTGACGCACCTAATGAGGACCAAGAGGAGTCAAGTGGAGGAACCATAATGTACATTGGCGATCGCGAAGAATCCGAGAAGCCTGGCAATGGGACGTTAAATAGTATGAGATTATTTAGAATTTCATCGGTGGTGAAACAAATTTGTAGTATTCATTATCGTTCAGAAAGTTTTCCAGACACTGAAATAACTCGTCCTAAAGGCTCGTATGACTTTGGGGGCAAACTAAGGTAATTATGGCTTAGAGTAATCCTCTTGCGAACTCAGTCGAAAAGAGATCTTTTTAGAAGAATTCTTTTAAATTTTCGAAGTAATCTTATAAAAGTGCTTGCCATAGTCGTACTGATCCGCGCTCTCCTCAGCCACATTTTATTGCGCTTTGTTTCTGACTGGCTGTTCAAGGCAACTGGTACACGAGATCAGAATCCATTTTGCATTGACCTTCAAAAGCATAATACTTTGTTTTTGATTTTTTTTCTTGCAAGATTGGGACTTTATTGCTTTCAATTTCACTTCCACCTAATTCCTCCGTCCGCAGTAGAAATTTTGATAGGGAAGGGTGGGAAAGGGGAACTCATATGTGGAGTGTTGGGCAGAGAAAGTTGGAGGGAGGCATTTGGGGGCTTGAATTTGGTATTTTGTCGTAGTCTATTAAACGTTGTGCTCTTTTCTGACCGACCTCTCCATCCAGTCATATTTTCATCTTAGTCATCGCCAGTGAACAGAAACGAAGGGAAAATCGTCAAATAGAGTAAACTGTATTTGACATCCTTTCGTGCTATTAATTTGTTGTTGTGTAGATGAAATGTATATTCTCCAGCGTAAATAGTTACTGCCTACTTCGTTTAACTTATCAGGCTCCCGGTTTAGCTGATCAAGTTATGCCGAAACCTCCTGAAGGGACCTGTTCTGCTGCTGACGAATATACAGTGTTCGACAGTGGATCCGGTGCTAACTCTCTGCATGACGCGTTGCTGGCTGCTGGAATCCGTCCATCTCCTCTCGTAAAACGTATGCTTGTTCTAGAGGTGCTTAATGTATAGAATCATTTTTTCTTGCATGAGCGCATCTTTCCTTTTCCGCCC
>JPKZ01022847.1:1067015-1093797 GCA_000803305.1 Toxocara canis
GTCTGTGATACAGGTGAGCGAACACTTTGCCAGAAATTGTCTCCACCGCTCTCCTTCGTCACATGTCAAAAATGGTTCCCCCACCCCTTCTTCTCCCCTCCGCACATGCTAAAAAACCGTCCACCACCCATATGAGAAAAAACCTTAATTTTTGTTAAGCTTTTTTTCGGAAATATTTTCTCCCTTCTCTCCTCTTGTCAGCAAGTCTCAAAATGGCTCCTCCATAGAAGGCCTTTATAGATTTGGGACTTTTTTCGAAATAATAGGGTGCTCATGGTTCTGATGAAAATGAATGTACATTTATTTGTAGAGACGCCCGTTCAACCGGCCAAGGAACTGATCGCGGTATCAGATGGTGAGTACACTCAGATGGAATGCGCTTCTGAATCAGCACATCTTCCTTTGCCTTTACGTATGTTTTATTTTATTTTTTTTTTCTAGTAAGTCGCTTGACAATACAGGTGGATATGAGCAGAAACAGATATGATCATGATCATAAGTGAACTGATCATAAGTGATATGATCACTTATGAGAGAGAACTGATCATAAGTGATATGATCACTTATGAGAGAGAACTGATCATAAGTGATATGATCACTTATGATCAGTTCTGTTTCGTTATAAATATTTAAGCACCTGTTAATCATAGTAGGAACCTAAAATCCCTTCAACTGCATGACACGACGAAGTTTTCATAGAAAATATCTTTTCTGCCTGTTTTGTTTTCGTTCTTATTTGTTAAATGAGCCAATCGTCTATTTCAGGTTTTCACATTGCTCTCTCCATCTTTTTTTTTAAATTCAGGGCCGCAGCAAAGTCGAATATTTGCGTAGAGAAACTCTTGGCGCATGTGATGATTGCGTTAATGATGAGTTGAAAATGTGAAAGGCAATGAGTTGTTGTTCGTACTATTCCTAGCAGCTCGTAAGGACCAACCTAAACGACTTTTTGATGATCGTTTGGTCAATGAGCGACGCGTAGGATCGATTACATAATGAACAGCGTTCTAATGCACAGAAACGGTTTCTGTTTCTTTTCTGTGCAAAAAAATAGTCTGAATGCTGTCAAATTTCTCGAGCGGAAAGCGAATAAGTAAGGAGATGGATATCGGCTTAGAAGAAAAATGTTTTTGCTTAAAAATATATTTTTATGTGTCGTCTGAATTCTTGTGCTTGTTTACGTCGCACATTTCAGCCGATCAAAATTTCAATCTGACCGAAGTGCGTTCCTACGTGTCGGACAGTACGGAAAGCTGTCATTCAGGTGCTTTTTCCAGCCGATCGATTTCCATTGCTGAAAGTGCGTTGTTCGCTAATTGTTTTTATTTTAATTTTCTTTTATTTCGCTTTTGTTTCTAACTTTTTGTTTCGTTGAAAATGAAGAATATTCGTGGCATTTACACATAATTTTTGTTAAGCTTTTTTTCGCAAATATTTTATTTGAATGTGGCTTGGCGTATTGATTGCGAATACGGTTTTGGCATGAAATTAGCAGGAAACGAAAAGGCAGAGATCACTGTACGTAGAGGATTGTCGAACAGGTTTAGCAAAATGTCATTAAGGAATCATGGGCGTCTCCTTTTTTTGCTATTTTAGTCCACGTTATAATTAGTTACAAATTTGCCCAACGAATAATGCCTATCACTGCATCTATTTGAGATAAGAGTTAGACGCATTGCAAAGCCGATTTTTGAAAGGAGCATAGAACTCGCTGTAGGAAAGTCTGGAAAAGGTAGAGTACTTTCATTCACTTGGGAACTAATCCACAAAATATTAATTGATTACACTAAAAGGGAACGCACGTGAGCTTCAAAGGTTGAGTTGGGATGCATACAAGCCGTTTCGTTTTTTTTTTTTGAAACAGTTACACTGATAGAACTGCACATCTCGTGATTATTTCCGCCTGGAATATCGTCTGTAATGTGCAAACCTTAGGAGAAACACAGCTTAAAAGTGAAGTACCCGACCATCCTTGCCAGCCTTAATATGCTTGGAATGTGCCCAAAAACACGCCTCGCTCTCCCTTGCCAGCCCATCCCATACCTCATTTGAGAGCGTGCGGACAGTCCTCGCAAAAAGTGATGACTGCGAAGAGATTTTTGTCTTCCCGCAGTTTCCTGTCAACTTCGGCTATTGCAGTAGATTAAAGTTGATATATTTGGTCTTAACGCAGTGGTTTGTTTAAACAAGATACTGAAAGTTTTTTTTTGCATGTTTGCCGTGAAATAACAGCTGTTTGTGCGTACATGTTGACCATGTACGGTAGATGGAATGGCATTGTGGTGTTTGTGTCTCCAAGCGCTGTTATCGAAATGTCTGCTGTCTGCGAGAGCTTATTTAGTGTTGACTCTATCAACTTCAGGTGATCGTACCTTGTGTTTAAAACAACAACTCATTCCAGTCATTTGTGACAGCAGATGAATCGTTTTTTTTTGGAGCGGATGAATTGCTCCTGTCAGTGAACATTGAGTAACTCGCGCCACAAGGTTGTTTGATCGTATCGCAGATTTCTGGATGCTCTCTAGTGCTCAAATATCATTAATTCTTATAGGCATTTTCGTCCCAACGGACACTTTTGAGTCTTGAATGACTAGAAATAAAAGTACTTGGGACTAGCCTAACTTGCATGTTTGTCGAGTCAAGACTTTTTTAAAAGACTTTTGGCTATGCGCATAGGATAATTATTTTTAAGCGAGTGGTGATAGTCAGCGCGCTTATTCACTTGGTTCAAGACCGGCGCAGCACGTAGCGGCATCTCTATCGGCCACGAGGCACGTGCACAACAACACAAGCAATGATGTAGCCGATAAGACGATCGCTAAACGATTTGACGATCCGCGCAAACGTGCTCACTCTCTCGGTAGTAAATCATGGTAAGTATTTAGCGTCTCATAAGTGCTTCGTTATATCTGATTTGTTAAAGCTGCTTTATTTGTTTCAATTCCATTTGATTGAATGCCAAGTGAATAGTCGTTGTTCGATATAAACACGAGTCGGCATCGACATGAAAAGGCCTCTGACATTATCGATATGAGAAAACTGGAAATGAATGATCGCCTTAGCGCTAATGTAGATGCGCTCCAAAAAAAAATGACGAATACAAGAATATGAAAAACAAACATGTCGATGAAGAGAACGGCAATAACGTCATCGGTCCTAGGAAAGCTACAAAGAAGAATTTGCCACCTTTAGATTTCATGGCGATCTTCGGTCGGTGCTTTACGTACCACTTTCTTTTTGTTTTGTATTATCATTCTGAGCATTTAACTATGACCGAAAATTTGTAATACATTTTACGTGATCGCAAGAAAATGAAAAATGTCCTTTTCACTGAACTTGTTAACATATGAAAGATGATTTTTCGCCTACGTGAACATCATGAACACTCCTTCCTTTTTTCTTCGTTTCTGAGCCCATTGCTACCTCGGATCAAAATCGAGTTCCCACTTGCGACCTCTCTTTTCAGCTGAGGTTGCAGAAGAGGAGGTGGAGGGGGGGAGGGGAGTGAGTTAATATGTGTGTTATTCCATATCATTTCAAATGAAGTAGACCGCATAGAAGCAGTCTCCTTTTTGTATTACGGTGTAAGGAAAAAGCTGATACTGATTGTGGTACAAGAAATGGTTTATCATTTTATGAACGAATGTTACCACCATAGAAATAAGAAAGAAAAGTGAGAGTTAATAATAGTGCTATACAGCGACAGGTTTCCGGCCAGTGGCCCCGCCACCCTTTCGAGGGGTAATCAGTTTCAAGCAGAGGAGACACGAAGGAATAGAGAAAGCTTTTGGTCAGGAAACTCTGGAGAAAAGAATCTTAGAACTCTAGACAGCAATATTGGATGTTTCAGGTTGAAACCTTTGCGAAAGTCGTCAGGTATACGTACAGGCAGTGAATCTTCGGATGGTGGTGGTGTACGACAACGTTCCGATAGTTTCGGCTCAGCTAATGGTTCGTCGCTTTACATGAAAACTGGAAGTGTTCTATTTGCTTAATATGTTAGCCGCTGACGAATCGGGTCAGTCCTGGTTAAACGTCTTGGTAGTTCGATAAGCTGATCAGTGCAGAATGCCTAAGACGTTAATCGAGAATGTCATAAACTGATTGAACCATTTCTTAGTTTTCAAGATATGTTAGCGAAAGAAAATCTTGAATCTTCACTTCGTTACTTTTAGTTGATAGAGAAAAAGACCGAAGGTTTACTGGTTTTACTGGTTTGGATTATCTTAAATACGAACAAGTGAGAATGCATGCCAAGGGCGTTACAGGATTTGTACTTCCGTTACTCTTTCATTACATCGGCGCGTTTTGTAAGCTACTCGCAAGTGACAGACATTCAGATGTTGTCCAACTGAACAAATTCTGCACATCCGTTAAAGAACGAAGTTGTGTATCTGGATAAGTATTGAACCAATATGTGATCCGATCCTTAGAAGATTCCTGGAAATCTTTTATCATTTTCGAGGGGTGTAACTTCGCGAGAATGATGAAACGTTTGAAGGTGAATGTGCGAGATGACTTGAGGTGTGTGCTGCTGCTATCAAATTTCATATATAATTATGTTCTAATGGTTCTCGATTTGATGTATATGCATAGGTATGTGTATGTATGTATGTGGATAGGCACACACGCATATATTCGCAAAGTTTCCACAATGCTCTTTCCAAGTTGGAAATTTTATCGGAACGCATATAAAGCAAACATTTTCAGCAACCGTTTGTTGTGGAGCGATTTAATTGAGTGATTTGGCTTTCGAATCGGATATTTTAGTTTATCCGATAGGTATAAGAGACTGATTCTATAAGTATGCAACGGCTATAACACATTCTCATCTGCGAAAATGTTGTTGTTGTCTTTCAATTTAGTGATATTCATTCGCGCCGAAATGTACCATTTCACTTGAACCGTTTATTTTTATTCGGTAGGTAAGTATTGCTTATACGATTTTTTTTTCAGTTTTATTTTTTGAAATTTTAATCGAGTTTTTAGTCGATAAATCAAATATATTGTTGAATTAATGGGATATATCATCACGAACCGCGAACAGTATAATTAATCAAAAATCACATAATATTTACTCACTTTGGTATGTAACTGTTCTATACTTTGGTTTTCTGCTTCAACCTTTAGGTTTTTTTTTTCTGAGCAATCATTTAACTACTTGCTGAGCTGGCAACTTTAACCATTTTCATTTTATTAACCATTTTTGTCTTCATTTTTTGCAAAGGAGGAGATACCTTCTTCCTTGGTGTACAGCGCGTTTTGTTTATCACCATAATCGATTTCTCAAAAGTCGTAAATCACTCTAAGGAAATGATCTTTTGAAACTTTCAAGCACGTTAAAGTCCTTTTTGTGTCAACATTTCTGCGATGAATATGAAATTTATTGTTTTGGGCAAAACGTAATTGGTGATAACGATCACTGTCGTTTATTTGTCACGTATCCACGCTCTTTCTTGATGTCATGCGGAAGCTTCGAAAGTTTTTTTTTGCGACTTTTTCGAAGTGAAATCGAAGCGATTGCTATTGATTGTCGACGAATAGGCCTATGTAGGCCTTGAGTGCCTCTTCTCATTATCAAGATTATATCGCTGATCCTTAGAACCGGATTTAGGCTACAACTCATTAAATGTGATTATTAAAAATCTTGCAAACTTTGCTGAATCTGGCGATTTACGATTCGCTTTCTTCTGCTCAGCTTGGCCTACAGTTCCAGTTTTAATAAGTAGATGGTTGCTAAACGCAAGTTCAATCAAGAAAGGGATGGAAGGGCTTATTGCATTTGGCGTGAACGCTGCTGTCATGAGGAATCGCGTTGAGGCTGACTCATAAGTGAAGCAGGCAAAAGGAGCATACTTGGATGCTAATTGTTGATGAGGACTCTAATTTACAAGTACTTAAATAAGGTATTTTCGTCCCAGGTCATGTCCGAGTCGCCAGCGAATAAGCGAATTTCAGTGGCCGTGCACTGCTTCGTTGATATTTCCTCCCAAAAGGCATGCGTTTCCTTTGTTGCTGCTAGCCTATGCGGTTTATAGAATACAGTTTGCTTAATTAATGAGTTTTATAAGAATTTTTCTTGAGCTGATTCATGCCCTGTTATGGAGAATTTGACCTGTTTTGCCTTGCTTTCTTTTATCCCATATTATCCCCTCTTTTCCTCTACAGTTAGTGAAGAGACTGTTTTCTTTTATCCCATACTATCCCCTCTTTTCCTCTACAGTTAGTGAAGAGGTCATACTTCTGTATATGCAAGAGATAGAAAGGCATGCTGTTAAGAAATCGAGTTTTAAGTGCTGCGAAGAGCGCAAGATTCTTTACAATTATTGTAGATTTTATCTCCTGGGACTTTTCTGTGCTTATTGAATGAGCGTTCATAGGTAAAAGAAATATCTGAGTAATTGCATCCGTACCTGATTTCTGTAAAGGAATGTTGTGGGCGTTCACGTCGATGGAATCGTTCTTGCGAATATGCTGACCCTTCGCACCTTTCCTCGTCATATTCGCTAGTAGCTTTTCTGCGGCCTTACACATCCACATGCGTTAGTGACTACTACGTCCGCGGCTATCCACGTGTGGACCCGGGAAAGGAGGGGAGTGGGTGGAGGGGGAAAGTAGGCCAGAAGACGGTTAGCTGCGACTGTCGGAGTCGACGTTATTGTTGTTGGGAGCATTGGCTAGGGTATGGGAGAGCTTTTCGCTGTTGGACTATTCACATACCATGGATTATTTAATGGACCCGGCCGACGTCTTGGTTCTGCAACCCTGCTTTCTAGAAAGTCTATTGTAGTTCAGTTTTTGGGCAGTGTAGCCTTTGCGCGCGTATGCATGCGGCAGAGTTCTCATCTTATATGGGCTGCCTCATTGTACTTAAAAATGTGTCTCCGTCTTTGTTTTCCTTTTAATGCTATTGTTTACGGTTTGACGATCATGTTTGCAAAACCTTAATTGGGGTATCGTATGATAGTTACCCTTTCCATCTACAAAGAGACCCGGAATTGTCTATCGTCGCTGATCGTTTCGGAACCGACTCTTTTGGTCTCTTCGTCCAAGCCTGCATGAACGCAGCACGTGTGCAATCAGCAAGAAACTGCAATCTTCATCGTCGTGAGTATGGGGAAGCGGTTTCCCGACATCATCTCAGTCAGCTTATTCAGGCCTTCGACTATTTTATCCAGCCGATTAATGATTGAGTCGACAGTCTTTTGTACCAGAGCCATCGCGGGGATAAGAGACGGCAGCAGCTTGTCTGCCTCATTCTTGACAAGAATGTCGTAATCAGTGCCAACCATCCCGTAGAACGTTTTGGCTGATCAATTGGCGAAGAAGAGGGGTAAGCGTAGAGGCAAATTCGTTGAGGAACGCTTTATTGCCTAGTGCGCGTTCAAAAATGGGAGTCATGAACGCAGCACGTGTGCAATCAGCAAGAAACTGCAATCTTCATCGTCGTGAGTATGGGTAAGCGGTTTCCCGACATCATCTCAGTCAGCTTATTCAGGCCTTCGACTATTTTATCCAGCCGATTAATGATTGAGTCGACAGTCTTTTGTACCAGAGCCATCGCGGGGATAAGAGACGGCAGCAGCTTGTCTGCCTCATTCTTGACAAGAATGTCGTAATCAGTGCCAACCATCCCGTAGAACGTTTTGGCTGATCAATTGGCGAAGAAGAGGGGTAAGCGTAGAGGCAAATTCGTTGAGGAACGCTTTATTGCCTAGTGCGCGTTCAAAAATGGGAGTTTGTTAGAACTATAAATATAGAAATTTATTGGAGAATATAGACTGCTGTGTTTATTGTTTTTGTGAATTTGTTCTGCTTCTACTGGCCGTGATTAAAACAGAATGTAAGTGATGTGCTGTATGCCGATCATAACCTTATACACTGAAAATGTGAAGCAGTCCAAATTCGCATCCTGTTTAGCGTTGACAAAGTCGCACCACCGCCCCTCTCCTCCTGTTTAATGTCAACGAATTTTAAGCGCATGTTAGGGAAAAAAATAAGCGCAAGTGACACCACAGCCAGTTATTTGATTCTCTGAACCACCGCCGTTTCAACGTGCACTTTGTACTCCACTGCATGAGGGCGCTGAACGACGCGCTGTCACAGTGATTTGACGTGAACTTTTTTTTTAAATCGCATTGGGCAAGTGCATGTATTTCAAGCAAGATGAGAGTAATGCACTTCCCGTATATTAATTGCAGTTGATTGAAACAAGGCATGAAGACGTTGGTCCCAACGAAAACGGGGTACTCCTCTACTGGACAGTGCATCCGTGCGAAATTTCTCCATTAAGGTGTCTCTCCTTCTTCTCCTCTCTAGATGAGTGATATTAGCCGCATGATTTTGAATCTGTCGGCGAATCGTTATCGTTCAACTGCGCTGAAAGGAATTACATGTCTCAATTTTTAGATTTTTTTGACTGCTTTTCACAATTGTCGTTGGCTTTTCAGGTTCGGGCTCAAGAGCAGCGTCGTTCTCGGCTCAAAGGGAAGCTCGCAAAGGACCACGACTCTCATCGACAGCACATGACCGTGATTGCACTAACGACCTCACCGAATGGGATTTCGGAGGTTGCTATCATCTGCTCTCGTTTCTCTTCCTTAGAAATATTTTTTATGAGCGTTAAAGTTTTCCTTACGTTTTTATCTTATACTTCATACGCAGTATAAAAAGTAGAGCGTATTGGCGCAGACGCGTTATATTTCGGCGTCTTTCTTTTCAGCTTGTCACATATTCGAATATGGTTTGCAGTGGTTTAATTTTTAAAGAATTCATGCTTTTTATAAAATTTGTTAAGGAATTCTTATTTCTTATGCTGGATGGATAATATGATTGGTTGTTGACAATTAGAGAGCCGTCATTTAAAAAAAAAATTACAAAATTTCTTTTACCTAACGTTCTGGATTGTTATCTGATCCAGCCTTAGCGCTTAAATTTGTGATTTTTTTTAATAACCGATATCATTACCAGCAGTGAAAATTAGATGTGTTAGGAGATAGTTTTGCTTTTTTTAATGGAAAATATTTTTTTTGCATGTGCTGCTTTTTTAAATACATTAGTATGTTGGCGAACTTGTTTTGCCTGCAAGCCGAATTGAGCAAAAATATCATTACAAAGCTTTCGATGAGTAGAAAATTCTTCACGATAATTTTTAAACTTGCAAGCATTATCATTTGTTTGCTGTCAGGACTTTCAACTTTTTTTTTTTCAAATCGTTAATCTTTTTCACATTATTCGGCGTGCAATGTGAATGTTCAGAAATTTGGCGTCAATGCAATATCGATATCAGTTTGCATATTGACTGACTCTTTAAAGTCTTATTTGAAGAGCTGAGGCTATCAGGGTAGACGGTAAATCAACCGCGTAGGCTTGATTTCAACCCTCCATCTCTTTTACACCTTTCTCTTCCTTCTCTTTATGCAAGCAATATCTCGCGCAGATTTTTCGAATTTAACGTTCGTATGAATTGTTATCAAATTCGGTGTGTCGTCGATTGTATTCCTCCATTTTAGAGACTATTTAACATAAGGTCTTCCTCGGATTCATTCACTTCTCAGACTCAGTCCCCATTCTCTCTAGTGAGTTGAAATGCTACACTTTTTCCCTTGGTATGGGTTTGAAACTCTACGGTTGATTCCACAGCGTATAGTTGATATCGCTTTTTCACTCATCATTAGAACACAAATGGCGACGGAACACCGAATGTACGACTCACCACACATGGGTATCCCTTACCTTAATTTATTTCTTCCGTTATTATGTTGGTAGCGACTTGCTCCAGTTGGACTTCCAGTTATTTGCTGATAGTAACTGTGGGGCGGACATTGGTTGTAGTCGGTGCAAAGCATTGGTCTTGTCATGTTTATTAGGTAAGACTGACTGCTTGCGTAAGGGGATTATCACTGTCACATAGAGTTAAACGCAGTCAGATTATGCGTCTCTAAAGGTTCGTGTTCTTAGAGCAGCAAATGTTGTGTCAGTAGTGGTAAAAATCGTAAGCTATACTTTAGATATGCTATATCGAACGTAACTGTGATCTTTTTTACCAAAGAAGAATTAGTTGACATTTTCGCAAAGTGTTGAATTCGTCGGAACAGTTTCGCATTCACCGTATCAGAGGATGACGTTGACGAGTGTTGTTGTTATTTTAAGTATCTGGGACTGGTAGAAGCGGTAGCAGCTCGATTGCATCAATCGAAAGCCCAAGTCAATCTCGTACGAGCTCTTTCGGCGTTGCTGGAGCTAGTTTGCTGAGAAGCGCGGTCGAAGAAGTCATGAAGAAACAGAAGAGCACCGATCGATTACGTACTGAAGTGGTGGCAGACGATCTGGTCAGTATTCACTTTTTGTTACAAATAAATCAGAATTTTGTTTGCCAACATTTTAGTTAACAGTTCGCCTACATGACTCGTATAAAATATTTTGTACCATCGAGTTGTCGATGTCGAGACGAGAAGATGAGAAGAAAATTTATTTAAAAAACAACGGGAGCTGACAAGTATAAAAGGCCGTCAGATAATCCTCTACAACGAACATAAAATGAGATGGGTTTTTGACGTGCAACATATGAACAAAAATTTATGCAATATATAGAGGCAGACAAAAACATATGTATCGCTGCGTAGTTTGCGAAATGAGGCAGAGTTTGGTCGTCCTCCACAACAGAATTCTGTCTACACGTAGAAGGACGCAGAACGATGTTTTCTAAGTTATGAAAAGCTCCGTATTCGCACCTTCTTTGGCAGCTTACCCTCACCCATATCTCCTTCAAATTATTATTTTTCTTTCGTTGACTTTTTTGTGTTTAGCGTTCCTATTCATTCATAGCACATCGTTCCACATAGATTTGTTTGCAGCTGTCTTCATGATGAAGCCATTCTCTTTTATGACGAAAAATCTTTTAAACGGAACTCGAAATCGCAATTGCGGAGTTTCGTAATTGAATTTCTGCAAAAGTCATCGACCGCAGCGGGATCCCATTCCGTGAGGACCGCTGTGCTTGTGCTTCAAATTGTTTTGAATGAGGATTGCTGTTCCCTGAAAATGTACTTTCTCTCCGTTGAGGATTTTACACAGGGAACTCATAGATGCAACCCCGCTATTTATGTGTTTTTATGCTTTGAAAAGTTGAAAGTTGTAACTTTGACGCGTGAGAGTGATTTCGAATTTGTTCAAAGGAAAAAATCAAATTTGTCAAAAAGAAAGAATGAAAGAGGCCTTGAGGATTTTGAAATTATCATTTTTAGGCGAGAGAGGGAACGGAAGGGCGGTTGGTAGATGATGATGACAACGAGTACGTGCTTTCATCATTCGGAGGGGGTGATGAGGGGCACAGAGGAGGAGGTGGAGGCGCAGAGCGATCACCCGCTAGCTCATCCCAACGCATCATCGGCACGATTCTCGAGACGAATGTCTCGAGTAGCTCAAGCCGGTATCGCTCATTCTCTTATGAACTACCTGTATTATGCTGCTTCGTCTTTCTTTCTGCTGATAATAGAACTCAACGAGACAAACAACGAAATTTTTTAGTCAATGTTCTCTTATCAAGGATATTCGAAAAGTTACTAAAATGTCCAAATTGGTTTGAAAAATTTGAAAGTTTGGGGGAAACGGCGTTTTTTGACAGTGAAGGAAGTGAATTCATTAGTTCTTCCTAACAGATTGTGAAATAAGAAATCCTATAAAGCTTTTAGGACTTCATATTTCAGAAACATCGATTTTTGAGTCAAATGTTTTAAAATTGTCTTGTGGACATCGGAAGTGAAGAGGACCATTCTGGATAAGCAGGAATACTTTGGGGCGGCAATATAAGTGCCTATTTCTCCGGTAGTGCTGCAATGTGGAAAATGACTTCCAAGTTAACATACGATAACACTGAGAACAGTGGATAGCTTCAGAGTGACGAATAGACGGCGGCAGATTTCGAACGTTTTAGTTTTGAACTTTTGGTTGTCTGTGGTGTTCGACATTAAATGTCATGCTGTTAAAGAGGACAGTGGTGTAAAACTTTCTTTCATAGTCCTTTTTTTTTCTTTCAAAACTTTAAACCTTACGAATTTTTTTTTTTCGGAACACATCTTTGTCATTCTTTTCATCATTGGTGATATCCAGCTAGTATATTTTTCTTTTAGCGAAAGGCACTAGAAATTTTTGCCTATTTTTAACAGCGAAGAGTTTTTTCTTTGTCGTTTTTTATTTCATTATGCGATGCAGTGAAATAGTTGCAGTTCTGCATCACCTAAGTCGCTGAAGTCTCTTACTATCGAAGACTCATTGCTAATGAAAGGAGTGTTTAAACAGAGGTGTTCGGAAGACGATGATTTATCGACGAAAACGCTTCTTCGCAATGTTAGACGGTTTTTTCGTTTTTCTTTTCTGCAGCTTTGAGGTGTGGTCGTCGACATCGATATAAGTCTTTAGAATTTTGGTTTGATGAGGTTGCTGAATGGAGTTCAGAACTATTGTGAAGGCTGGTTGTAGGTCGGTTAAAACTAATTGCAAAATTTAGTTCTGCTTATCCTATAACATGTTTTACAGGTCAACCGTACTATAAATATAAATGTGAAAAATAAAGATGGGTATTGTTTCAACCATATGGGCCTCGATTTTGTATTTAATTCCTCTTCTCGTTTATTTATTGTTTATGAAAAACATGTGTTGCACTTGTAGTATGCACCGTAGTGACCAGATGTAGCTGAATTGATGAACTACCGCTTTAGATTTTAAAAAAAACTTTTTTAAAATGTTTTCTTTGTTCACGGATCTAATGGACTTTGGAGGTGGTAGCGTCAGGATCACGGGAGAAATGTGAAAATCAATGCGTTGATCATTTATGTTTCTCACGTAACAAGGGCCCAACCCCTCACTAACAAGACCTTTCGCGCTGACATATCACGTTTGTTCCGTGAAAATTTTTTGAAGCATTCTTTTTCTAAGCGTTCCATCGCTGTTGCTTTATCGCGTAAAGGCTAATTCAAGAAATCGACAACGTAAGCGATCCGAGCGAAGAGGTTTTGCAACTCGCTTATTCATTTAGCTTATTATCGATATTGGACAAA
Organism: Toxocara canis; assembly: GCA_000803305.1. Classification (NCBI taxonomy): domain Eukaryota; kingdom Metazoa; phylum Nematoda; class Chromadorea; order Rhabditida; family Toxocaridae; genus Toxocara; species Toxocara canis. The sequence goes on from JPKZ01022847.1 coordinate 1,080,074, forward strand.
TGAGAAATTTTTACTCAGTCGTTCAAGATGCGCATATAATGCTGATGAAACCAAATAATATGGTGCCAGTATAACCATCTTCGGTAACACGGTAAAGGCCTTTATTTATTTATGTTCGCAGCTAGATAATCAACCCCATGTTGTATGTTGCTACAGCAGCAAAATTGCACCACTACGTTGTTAGAGCGCCGCAGATCTGGGTAGAGCAGTCGAACGCATCTGTCTATATATCACTGCACTCACTATTTGCCTCATAACAAGTGTGCTTGTTTTCAGAAGGTTGTACTGAATGACGGGGACGACTATATGGAAGCCCCAATGCCGGTAACCATCTCAAGCTTGCACAAACACTCGTCAGGCGATCATCCACAGCTGGACTATGCATGTCTCGCGCTAAGTATGGACGGGTCACGTAAAGCTAACGCTAACACCATACAATCGGGCATTCTCCAAGTCGCACTGCCTAAATTTACTTGCGATTATACTGTCGTTGATACTCAGCAGCCTTGATTCAGTATTGGATTTGTCGTTTTTCTGCGTAGTCTTTGAAGTACAGTAACTTTATAATGAATGCGAGCACTGGATGTATCTGTAGAATCCGCACCAGAGGGCAAAGAAAAGTCAGAATGCGTTCATGTTTTGCGTGACTCTGACGAAAAATTTTTCCTCTTTAAAAAACGTGTCCGAAAATTTCTTTTATCTTTTTTTCTCCGAAGGGATGTGGGGAATAGTTGGCACATTTAGTTTTTATGAGTTTAAAACTGTTTTGCTATCGTTCATACTTGAAATTAGGATGTGTATGTCTCGAACTTCTCTTTCCCCTCATTTTGGGGAGATGTCGAAAGAGGAGGGCAAATGATTTTCTCCCCTGTCGTACTAGATCCATCCTCCTGCCCAACAAAAACACTCTTCCTCTCCCCTGTCATCTCTTAGGTTTCGTCGGTTCTTCGTTTCGTGAAACCACCATGTACTCTGTGTTTTGAAAAAAAGCATTTCATGTGCAGCGATGTTATCGCACCATTTTTTAAAGTTTTAATCCCGTATCTTAATTTGTTTAAAAAACTAGTATGAGTGGGTTCCTATACCCCTGAGCTTCGCTTTGGCATGAAACTCTACTGCATCACACCGCAAAGAGTATTGATGCTTGTTGGGAGAGTAACAACAGAGTTCACAGTCATCTACCACCTCTTAGTAGGCTACAGCTATATACGTTAGAAGCATTCTGGGTGCTTTCTGCAAGATGATTTCACCGAATCAACTTAAAATTTCACGCCTGCCCATGGGAGGAGAGAAGCGGACAGTGAGTAGCCTAATGATATGGGGTGAAAACTCCATTCGCATCGAGCACATTTTCTCTTCCTGATCGCAACCCAAAATTGATTATAATCACTTTCACTGAGAGTTGGAATGAGTCATTTTCTGCTATCCGTTCCCTACTTCTACCTCCCATAATTCATAAATTGGGTGCAAATTGGTGAATACAGGCGAACGGACATTGTGCGGTTTAAGGGTGTGCGGTTGTTGTTGTAGAGGTAGTTTACTCAACTTCCACTGTATCTGTTTTTTAGATTCATGAATTTCCTTAATTTGATTATCCAAGACGAGTTCCGCACAACGGAGTTCCGATCTAGAACGATAACCGCGCGTTGAGGCCGTCATCTGTTTTATTTTTTTTTTTTGAATTCGCTCAGTAAAGCGATAAACCTGGAATTCATTTCATTCTTTTGTGCCGTTTTTATATGCAAACGCTGTTCATCGTTGGATGTATTGCTGCGATCCGTTACCTGTGCGATCTATGAGTGATAATTTTCTGTTTAAACAAAAGAATTAAAGTTATTCAGAACACTCACTGGAACAATGCTTTTTTTTAATGATAAGTAGACAGGTATATTGTTGTTGCTCATTCAAAGAATTTTTCGTATTGGCATAAGAGTGGTCAACGAGAGGCGGGGGGGGGGGGGGGGGGGGGACGAGAGGCGGGGGGGGGAGGGGGTGGGGGACGTCGAAGGAGCGCTTTTGAGTGTCCGTTGTATTCAGGCGGTCTTAAAGCAGTGAATGTTCGAATTCAGTGGTGTTCAGCCTGTTAGAGCGATGTACGTTTTCATCCGACGACTTTGTGCTTTCGTCATCGCTGAACAAAAATTGGTGAAACGCGTGACAACTATTATAAAATGCCTTTCTCTTTTTTTTCCAGTTTTTGGTCCTTGTGATGTCTCACATTCAGCTCAGTGTCGTTCTTTGTTTTTTTTGTTTTTTTTTTTGTTTCCGAAGTACTGTTTCCTAAAAGAAGTGCTACATCCCGGTATACGAGAGCGTCGACGAGATTTGTCGTCTTGTTGGTTGATATTTTGTGTTGAAGCTGTATTGACTGCTTCAACATTGGAGAGGAGCGTTGTATAAACTACAAAGTGGCAGTGGGAGTTGAATGGTTTTAGTTGTCGAATATTACTCTAGGTTAGGTTTTTTTGTACTTTTTCTCAACTAGTATTGCCATTTCGATTCGACAAAAAAGTCGATTGCTGTTGATCGTTTTCGGCGAAGATTTAACGTTTGAAACTGGAAGATGGATCGTTGTCCTACGTTGCAATCGGTCGTTTGGAGCGTAACATCGACATTGGCGTTGTATATATTATCCGATTGACATGTATCGCTGAAAATGTATGCTTTGATTCGGTTGAAGAAATGCCTCTGATTCGATTAATAGTCCTCATGAGTTTTGAATCAATTGTTTGCTTGTTCTTTCAATTAATTATTTGTAATTGTTGCAGCTTTTCGAATGCCGAATTTTTGCTTTTGTGACTAATAAATGACGACTGCTTATGCGAAGTTGCCCATGCTTTTGTTTGGCATTCAAACACGTCTTCATCGACCCTAAATAGTATTTCTGCGAATAATGGCAAGCTGCACTGACGATATTATTAAGCGGATGGGCATTTCAGTAGCGGAAGGGAAGGAGGAGGGAGAGGGTGCTAATTGAATGTGAATCTGATATGGTGCGAATATATTTTTGTTTCCATGATTGCGCGGGATTAAACGTTTTTATTGCGCCCTGGCAAAATGTCAGTTATCAATAGTTATAAAGGGTGGGAACTATACTGTTTTTGTTTTTGCCGCAGGGATATTGAGTATTTCGGCATTGGAGGTGATGCGTCGTTTCTTTTGGTTTACTTTTATTTTGTCGTCTTTTTGGGATGTCTTCAGTACCGGATCGGCATCGCTGGGTAAACGAACTGATCAGTTTTTGCTACATTTGGTCTTAGCAAAATATGTGCAGTAACAAAAATGGTATGCAGGTACTTGGTGGTGTAGTTGTATAAGATGTTTAGTGCCCTTATAGAAGCAACTCGAGACATGTAGGAAGGATCCGTCTAATTCTAAAACGTCATAAAATCTGGTTTGCTCATTCAGCTGAATGATGATATGTGGTCCGATGCGGAAGGTTTATGGAAAAGCATTCGTCCGTACGACTTGTTGAGGAAACAGAGTACAAAAGAAGATAACATTCGTTTAGAACTGCTAGCGGTTAGTTCAACGCATTTGCAGCGAAAAGTCGTATCTGTGTGCTGGTGTGTTCTGTACCGTGCTCCGTAGACTGGTTGGTCATTTTAAATACCATACGCGCATGTTGTTGGCGCTCCCTCGCCCTGATGTGTAACCCTCAGTTTTGCCGAACATGAAGCCTACCACTTGGAAAAGAGTAATTGTATAATCAGTGGTATGCTCAGAGTGTAGAGATATCCGATATCAGGTTTTCTTCTCTTGCGATGATTTTTTCCGAGACTCGCGGTGACTGCTAGAAGTCAATTAGCAGCGCCAAATTTAACCGTCGTCAACAGCAGGTCTTGAGGTCGATTTTTGCTGCTTAGTTACCATGTCGACTTTGATTTGTTAGTTAGCAAAGAAAAAGTAGGAAGTTTTCAGAACCGTTCTGACTAGTATTTGTATGGTGTATGTTTATATTGGTTCTACCCTTCAGTAATGGCTGTTAATTTTTCTGGATCCCAGGGCTGTACAGACACCAGGTACGGCCTGATCGCGGTCATAGTTTTTTTTTTCGAATAAAGCGAGCTGCGCGAAAGTGATTGCATCCCCCCCCCCCTCCCCCCGTCAAAGGTTTTAATTCTTCGGAAATATGTATTTCCTTTTGGATAGATGCTCTTGCTGTTGGCATTCTATTTGAGTGCTTGAATGATATCACCGAGATGAGGGCACCTCAACGCTACATCTATTTCTTTGGTGCCTTGCGTTTTCAAAAATCAGTATAACTATGTCTCTAGTAAGCTGTTTTCCCTGTCCTTGTTGCACATTTCAGAACGGTTACTCTCAATCATTATGAAATTGCCAAATGAGAACTTTGTTCATACGTGCTTCTCGAATGCGCACATTCTGGACTGTCCTATCCATCTTATCTCGGTTTTGCCATACTTTCATCTATGATACTTGCCTGCCTCAGATTTAGCGTAATAGCGGCAATGACTTTTTTCTGCTCCATGGTCAGTACATGATTAAGAAAGATCAAGTTGCAGGAATGGGAACAGGACATAGAGCAATAATTGTGTGGGTACAACTACTCCTCGTACTTGTATTTCTCGTCATCTATCTTGTAAGTTTTGCCTAGTACCCGATCTTATCTGAAGGTAAATTTTGAACCGTTTTTTTAGTTCGTATATATATATCTTAGTTTTGTTAGAAGTTAGTGTGGTAGGTGGTGATGAATTACTGTCATTCTGCTGTTTTTTGCAGACAGTATTTTTGTAAACCCTTGAAAGTAAGCCGACTTACCTGTTTCACCAGTTTGGAAAGGATTTTAATAGGAGGGCGGGAGAGAATTACTGATGAATTCCACTATCTCACCAAACAAAACTTATTCTTGAAGAGGTTTATATTGAGGAGTAAGTGTTCTTACAGGTGATGTATGTGATGCTCAAACCTTCAAAAATTAGCGCATTATGGAGGGGAAGGGCTAAAAGCTGCTTTCGATGCTGCGAAAGGCAGTAAGTTCTGTGGGCTCAGAACCTTTAGTTTGCTGGAGATTGCATAAACTGCGCACAGTGTTGCGCGATATTGTCCAATTATGCGCTTTGGCAAGTTCGCGATTTGCATTAAACGCATTATGGCGGTGTGTGCTCATATGCTTATATGTCTGTCAATATGTCAGACAGTTTCAACTCGAGAACCACTAAAGCTTGAGCTACGAATCGGCAGCTACGATACAATTTAGGTTCACCTCATATACTCAGTTTCCCTCCTATTCATAAACCGTGCTAGAAATTAAGCCTCCTTAATGGGGCGAACTGACGTATGCTTTCAGCCGTTCGGATTGCTTATTCGACCGATCGAGTCATAGAAAGAGGGCGGATTAGAGTAAGGTCGCTACGAGCTGTAGAAGCTTACAAAATTTGGATTTTCATCGTTTGCGACTAGTTTATGAAACGTCTGATGGGTTGATGGGTTATTCACCAAAGCGCCACATACGCATTCTGAGTTGTTTATGAATCGATTATCATGAGCTTCACTGCGTTTGCGTGACTTTTATGCGGAAGATTTTTTTAAACTTTAGGGAGCCGATCTTTGTCGCATCTCGCGCGTTTTATATTGACGAAACGTTGTTAATAGTAAATAATTAATGTTGATAAGTTCCCTCAGATAGTGTATCGTTTATATCACAAATTACGTTTGTTATGAAAGCTATATTGTATCGTTGGAAAATTAACTAATTAACTATTAATCACAAAAAAGAATTTTCGGTGTAGGTATGTCTTTGACGAACAGCGTGCAACTAGGCTTGCATCGTCACCGCATTTTGCGTGGTGTATTACCTCTTATCTAAGTGATGTTCAATTACACCTAAAGTTGTTTGTAACAGGATGGAGGTCTGGATCGTGAGCCGTCGATCTTCTTTGTACTGCTATGGCTATTTGACCTAGTGTCGTTGGCATTGATCGGTGTACGTGTTATACGCCATTACAATTTGTTTGCTGCTGGGCGACGTGGTTTCGACCCAAACAACTCGACGGGTCTCAACAATCATTTCCCTGTCGTGTTTCCTCTTGACAAAAGGGGTTCAGCGTTGGCAGCCAGTAAGTCGTTATGTTTGCTAGCAGTGATTAGTTTGAAGTTGAAATGTTGGAGTCACATTTTAACATTTCCACTCGCAAATTGCAACAAGTTTTGAAAAATGCAACTACAAACAGATCTCGATTTGGACCACATGTGGACACATGAACTCTCAGATTTCTGCTACCTTCACTGGTCATCGTTGTTTTTGCGCCGAAATAGCAAGCAGATGATTTTTCAACCGTAATTTACAGCCCAATCTTTTTTGGACTAAGCTTCTGCGAGAATTATCTGAAGAATTTATGGAGTGACCCTCAAATATGCCAATATAAATCAAAGAGGTCGAGAATGCTACATTTCTAGGCTTTTCGCTCTAAAGAGTTCTCGAACAATTTTTCTCGATCTTTGCTGCTCACAAATTTTCCAATTCGTTTTGTTGATGCCTGAGGTTTTGCTTGGTGTTTATTCAAATTTGAATAAAGTTTCGGTACTTCACCAGGTTCAACAACTAAAAATCGAGTGCAGTGTGCATCATCTCTTCGGCAGATATTCTTTCGAAATACCTATGCTGAAAAAAGAAAGAAACTCTATTTTTTAATGCTAATAACAACGGTTATGCGTGTTCCTAAGCAGAGCTTACACTTTGACCGAAGACCTCATAATCTAAGTGCACAATGCATACGTATATCGAAATAAGGGGATCATTGCGAAAGGACTAAAACCATGCTATATTCAGCAATGAGATGCTTTCTTCACTTTGCCGCCCCACAATTTGATTCGTTGACTTTTTTGTGATGGTGAGTGGAAACATTGTCCATAGGCGCTGGACAAAACCGTATTCTGTCACTTTCTGAGCAGATATCTTGGCCTGCTAGGCTAACGCTAACTTCTAGTTGGTTTTTTTGCTTCCAGTCTGCGCTAGTAATCAATCAGCGACGGGTAAAATGGTCAGCGGTAACTCGCATAAAACATCTTCCAAGAGGTCCAAGAATCGCATGCTGGAGTCCCGTTTGTAGACAGTGTTTGCACCTCTCGCCATACATGGTTATTGTTGTCTAAGCCAGATCGAATGCTGCTCGATGACGAAACGTCGTAGTTATTCATGCATAAGTATCACCAGAACGAGCCCGTTGTTTGCAGCGTTGAATGTGCTTAATTATTTGCATTTCACTCTTTCAGAGCATGATCATTATTTTGCTTAATTTTTTCAAACGTTCACGAAAAAACAGCAAAATAACTTCTGTTCAAGATTTCCTTCCTTAGGTTCATCTTATGAGAAACCAATGAGCAACATCTTAATCAGTACATTGCAGCGCTGCTAATATTGAAAGCGTTTTTCGAAGTCCTTCTCTTCATACGGTTGAAGATGGGTGTTATACGACCCTTCTGGATTATGATCCCTTTGTGGATATTTCTCGTAATTGCGATCACCGAACTCACACGACGTCTTATGAGTATTCACAATAAAGCTACAGCGAGTGTTAGTCGGTAGCAAATGCTATCGTTACGATGATATCCGTTCTAGTTAAATGGTTTCTTATTGAGAAAATTAAAACTGGAAAGGGAAGCGCATTTCATAAATTTGAGAAATGTCGAAAAAACTGTAGCGCGATTTAGAGCGGAATGAAAATAAAACATAAGGCGACATAATTTTGTGTGTACTTCTTATACATATTCAAATGCTTTTTTGCATGTATTTATGTTTAGCAGTATTCATCCTAACACCATTCGATTGTGCTATATATTGGCAAAAGTCTGGATGTTGATTTTCTGCTGTATATGTGCGTTGTTGAACATCAAAGCCGACAGAAGATAGTTCCTATTTTTGGAGCCAAAATTCAACGTTTTCGGATTGTTGTTCTTTTTTTTTTCATGACGATATCAATATAGAAATTTTGAGTTATTCTAGCCATAATACAGCAGCAGGTCCTCCCATTTACCGGAACGTTTTATGTGATTATGCGTTTTACTAGTCGTGCAATGAGCACGAAAATATTTCTTGCAAATTACAATGTATGTATGTTTATTGTCAGTTTTGTGTACATAAACAAGTGCATCCACTCCCGTATAATTTCATCCGAATTGAAATAGACCATAAATCAACATCTAATTGAGCGATTTCTTTTAATGTTGAGATTTCCGCTTAATCGGTATCCTGAAATTTTGGACAAGAATCGGGTCCGTTGAATAGTCGGACTGGATAGCCCTGTCGAGCATACGATTGCATTGTTCGCATAGCCGTGGCCAAGCTTTATCCACATTTGTTACGCTCTCGTTGCTCCATAAACGTTCAGCAACTGCCTAAGTTCATGGCTTGTGCTCATTGTGCTCTAACGGAAGCCCATCTGTAACATTTTGGTTTAGAGAAGAGAATAAGGAAACTTTTAGGAGTCCATATCTTCCGAATGGTATGTCATTCTATGGGAACCCCACCAGTGTGTCTGCGGCAATTTCGCTTTTTTTTGGTGGGGGGGAGGGGTGGGTATCCTCTGGATTCCTTGTTTAATATATTGATGTTTCCGGCTGTTGTTAATATTTAATTTTTTTTCAACAGTGAATAACGCTCATCATGGAAGGTCTTTCTTCTGATAAGCGAAGCATGCCTTTAGGCTCTGACTGCAAATAAATCCTAGTTTACGGTTTTATGCTATTATTATCCAAGGGGCAATTTTTCCTCGGGATGAGGATCGACAGACAGTCAAAATCCCGGGGAGTTCCTCAGTGATTTTGCAGTTTCTTCAGAAATGCAGAACTAGATCCTGTTGAAGGTCCTCTAAATCTCCATCCCTAAGAAACGTCGCTTTCAAAGCTGTATGACTATATGAGTGACAGAAAACTAGGTTATGAAGCAGGATTTTTCATTCTCGCTGATCAAAAATGCAGTTTAGGGTTTTTTTTTATTGCGTCTATTTCATAATAGCAAGCATAGTTATATATTCATCAAGCTTTTTATTTGCTCTTCGTGGGCTGCTTATTGCGCTATGAACTCTCTTGCCAGTTGTTGTTTGCGTGACGATATTTCAGCGCAAACAGAACGTTTAAGGTTGTTTTTTTTTTGAACGACAGGCTTTACCTGCAACAACGAGCTGCTATTGTTATGCACTTCCGTTGAAATTCCTCTAAACAAACTGATAATAGAGACTTCATCGAAACATATTTACATTTGTAACATATTCCCAATCCATTTCATATTTTATACAGTTCAAACACTTGGAGATTTTCTTAAATCCACGAATTTTTGGAAGAAGAAATTTTGCTGTACTTTGGTATAATGCCGAATGTAAAAGCATTATCGAATTTTTTGCATAAATCTGATGGAAAAGTCATGGATATGCAAAGGTATGATGTTTTTTTTAAAAGCTTTGGAAAGAAGAATTTCCTAAGCAATAGAATACAATAACTTAACAAAAATAACTCGGACTTTTTTCTTTATTCTAGAAAGTTTTTCTTGCAAGTTTATAATATAATGTATGTGTTAATAAAGGTATGGTTTGGTTACTCGAATATAAAGGTATGGTTACACGAAGTGGAGCTATGCAACTCTCTTCATTGCATACGTTCATTTATGGTCAGGATTGTGAGAAATATTTAAACTAGAATGGGATGTTGCACCTTCTGTATATGTGTTATATGTGAGGTTGTGTGTCTTCATAGTGCTTTTTTCCTGAACCGATTGCTATCTTTCGATAAACAAGATTGTCATGTTTTTTTTCGTTATTATTGGCTAGTTCTATAAACGATAAGTGATGCTTCAGCAATTGAACAGCATATAAGCAAGCATACCAACAATATGAGGTTATTGACGTAGTGAACAGCGGTTGTAACATTGGCCCATTTCATTCATAGCCTCTTTGACATTTCCGTAGGTGGACGATCGAATTCGGTGCCTATTAAAGATTGAGCATATTTTTACCATGATATGAGCATGATCGCTTTTTCCTTCTCTCTTTTCACATGCAAATCAAATATTTAAAATTGTCCCCAAATTATCTATACCAAATATCGCATCTTTACCCGCAACGAAAAATGAAGAAACGATTCGATTTGCAATCGTTCGAAAATGCATAAAAAAGTGAGTATCGCGTGCATGAATGACAACCAAAATGCGCAACAATTACATCATAACTCCACCACGGTCAACAACTTCTTGCCAAACAATCATTCACATATCCCTCTCGTGCCTCATCCATCATTTCCATAAGTCCGGAAGCCGTTTGTTTTCTCGTGTCTATCTCCGATTCTTCTCATTTCGTTTCCTTAAATTGGGTATTTGAAACGCAAATTTCAGGGACAGTACGGTTGAGGAGGATTAATTTATGAAATGTTGTTCATACGCTTTTTCGAGAAAAGGCGCTTGCTAGTTGCTCACATCCAATATACCCACTTTTCGCATAAATCCTCCCAATGAGCAGTGTCTCAATTGTTGGTTCAACGTGATCAAATATGGTCTGGTTTGTGCGCCATGCTCATCATTCAACTTTGCTATACATTCAAAACGAAAGAGAAATATTACGCGATACAAGATGAATGTTGCTCGCGAATTGGATCATGCGCTTTATTTGCGTGCATGGTTGGCTAATTTAATAAAATTGTGCGTTCAGTCAAATTTTTTGGAGCATTTCCCTTAACTATACTCCGAATCGGGGAGCAGCAGCTCAGTAATAGAGCTCCCGCTTCGTAAGCGAGAAGACCTACGTTCGATTCCCGGCTGCTTTCCCAACGGATCACCAGCAGGCTGACCACCAGGCGTTCCGAAACTGGTCAAAACAATCATAGGTGGGCATGGTTGACAGCTGCATCGATACGGGAACCAATGAAATTACAGCTGCCTTTGCATCCCTTTGCATGCTCCGAATCACTTACGCCATCAATATATGTCCGTCTATTTCCATAAAATTTCACCGAAAAAAAATGTATAAATTTTTGTTGACTCTTTAGAGGGTATGAGAACGGAGTTCTATGAACTGGTTAGCCCGTGCTAAAACATATCGGAAATGGGGAAGAAACATTTTAAGCTTTTCAAAATTTTGTAGCGTAAACTATTTTTAATGTTGTTAAGGACCTTAAGGATAACTGAAGCAGTCTTACATGAAAAATGTTTCTTCTACCTTGCATTTTAATGTGAATTCCATTTTCGAAAGTTTTCACGCTCTTTTCTAATTCCCTCATTAAAGAATTTGAAAGTTCTAATTTTTAAATTCCTTAACGAAGGGTTTATAAATTTAATGAGAGTGAGAGAATTTAATGAGAAACTAATCCCCTCATTAAACTAATCTCCAAACTAACCCCTCATATATAAGGTTATATATATATACATATATTGATTTACTGCACTGTCAGCATTTGTTGAGCTTTTCATGCAAACGTTGATGCCTGAAAGTAACGTATTTAAGGTTATTTGATATAGCGCCATCGCAGTCGGCACGTTGCATTCGTTGTGTGCGTTCGCAGTTACTACTGTCGCAATGATATCATTGGCGTTTTGTCTGACTTCTCTACCCCCCAACATATTACCAATTGTAACGTGCACATGGTTTAAAGCATTCGCACGTAATACGCTCGATACTTTTTATTACTGTTCCACCACTCCGTTGTTTCGTACGCACCTATCACCGCTACATGCCTTCCGCTACTTCATTCTTCATATTTTTCACGTTTTTCCTCAGCGTTTTAGCGATTTTATTGCGTTGTTTCGAATAAAACATCCAGGAGTTGTAAGCTTCATGACTTTTGAGAGCGAGTGCTTGTTCGAGGAATGGGGGAGGGTAGGGTGGGGTGGGGAAGGAGAAGTTATATCAGCGCAAGGGGCTAGGGGTTGAGAGGACTTTATTCGGATGAACCGTTAATTAGATCTTTTTGGCTGGTTACAGGTTTTGCTGCACTGGTAGACCGTAGTTTTCATTTTTGCTTCTTTTTTTGTTGTTGTTTGCCTATGTACTTTATATAGCGAATATGCACTGTATCACGGATCATATGGTTTCTTGAAAATGCCCAGATTATAAAATATAGTATTACAGACAAGATAGCAGCATTTTCTGGGTTTGTCGTAGTAGGGGTGCTATGATTCACAGGTGTTAAAAGTGCGATGGAGGTTTAATCGAGCTGATAATACTCTTTATAACTCTTTGTGCAACAGTGAATTAACGGCGAATTCTCGGCTGCTCACGTTAATGCATGCCTCTTTTTTTCAGAAAGTAATTCTGTGACGCACTCTCACACCTTTATTCTGGAAATCGAGTGCTGAAGAGGAGCCGTTGTTAAAGAGGGGGATTTTATTATTGAGGGGTTTCTACTGAAGCTTATACGGTCGGATGCCTTTTCGTTCCAAAAAGTACATCTTCCACTCTCAAGAAAGGTGTGCAAGACACTTCCAGGCTTCCATCGCTGTTATTCTGGTACTTTGAACCTTTGCTTCTCGACATTCTTGCAGTTATGACAACGCATGCGTTAATTAAACATTAATTTCTTAATTCCTTAAACGCAGTATTATGTCAGTGTAGCCAAACAATGGTTTGCACTTTTCTGTGCATAATTCTTGTTGTTATTTTATTTTCGCTAATATTCCCCCCTCCTTTGAATCGTAGGTGTCTGTGTTAACCTTGTTATCTTCGAACGTATCATTCAATTTTTGTTCAGTTGTATAGTGCTATCGAGTGGTGTTGCTGCGCTTATGATATTTATTTATAAGTGCAGCACCGAGATTACGTAGTGTTTACTGATTTATTCTTGTTCATCGGTTGTTTGTTTGGTATTGGGTCGATGTGCCAACGAACTAGTGAGCACTGTCGCCGTTGAGCTGCATATGTGAAACACAGGTCACTTGGTTTCTATAAAAGCTCATGCTACTTTCATTAAAATTGTGATAGTTTTAAAAAAAATTAAATAGTCGATCGGGACAAGCGATTGGAAGGGGCATAATTTTATCTCCGTTATCCTCTCGATCACTAGCAAATCGTCCCCTGAATATGCCATTGATGTTGTTTATTGTATACTATCGTTAACTGTATTCTACGGCTGAACTGCGGCGGGAAAAGATGGAAGCGTCGAAAGGAATGGTGATCGAAGCGTGCGGAACTAGATCAAGTATAACTTAAGCGATTGCTTTGATGCGCTTTAAGCTGAATTCGCATCTTTATTAGAATTCGCTGTGATTGCGGCAACAGTGGGTACCAATGTTGTATGCTGTGGTAAGCGTTTATTCGGATGTGCCTTAATATGTACCATAGTCTTTGGTCAGTGGTGTATTATTTCTTCATTAACTTAATGCAAATATAGAATCCGCATATTTGGCAGAGGGATCAGGCTGAGCGCAGCCGATCTCGACCCCATTTAGTCCTTACATCATCGAAATAGGTATTTTCAGGGCTAAGAAGAAAAGGGCTTGATGTCAAGCCGGACGAGTTCGCACTGGGCGTTCGCTTGACTCGACCCCTTTTGTGGCAGTGTTCGGTTCTGCGTCAGCCAACTGTTGTCGTACTTCTTTTCTTCCGTCACTGTGAGTTTTGCGCGGCCGTTTTGTAAATGTATTAGTTTTTGATTGTAGATTAATATGCGCTCAGAATTGTTAGCAGCGGCGAAATAGATTTTCAGATGATCAAATTGGACTTAATTTGATTGTTGTGTTTATTTAGATGAAAGATTGTAAGAGCGTTTCTCGTAAAAAGAGG
>JPKZ01022847.1:1121251-1161523 GCA_000803305.1 Toxocara canis
TGTTTTTTTTTTTTGGGGGGGGGGGGGGGGAGATGGGAGGTATGGAGTGGGTGTTGCCATCCCCATGAGGGAGCAGAGTGGATAACAGTACACGTCCCGCCGTTGAGTTGGGATGGCGCGTAACTTCTACCAGAAGCCATGGAATTCGTAGCATTCCCTCCCGTTCCTAAACTGAGGTTACAAAATGCTTCGTAATTTATTTTTAAGTGAAATTGCTAATTTTCTCGTGCACTTTATGCTCCTCTTCTTCCACTAACTATGTCTGTGAAGGGCACAGAATTTCGAACTTTGAAGTGGAGGATAAAAGTGTTAAATTTAGCTACCTAGCTCTCGCTACTTTTCAACCAAAGCGGGTGCGGCTGTTCTTTTGCCTTTGATAGTAGTCGTGGGCATGGATGTTACCTGCCAACTCGGCTGTAATACTTTGGCGTATTTATCGCACATGCGTAAGAGCGTTATCCCGTGAGTTACTTCTTTCTTCCCTAGAATCGGAAGAGTGATGGTCGTCCAACAACGGAATTAAATTGGGTTGTGACAATAGTATCTTACGCCAAGGTAGCATAAGCTGTGCACGCTTCCATCGACAAGTTTACGTATTCAAGCGTTTGTTCCCAGCCGTTGGTCTTCGCCGTATGTCAGCCCAATATGCCTCTATTCTATGAACGTGATACTGGTGGGTGTATTGAAATCTACAAAATTGAAAGAGCCATTGAGCGGAGGGGTTGCACCTGGAGACCTCCACCTTCATAAAATAACCTTGGAGTGGTTTCATTCGAAATCGTCGGTGGTTCCGCGTGAACTTATGATTTTGGCAAGCGCCAAGGTACCTGTTGAATAACTGGGAGTGCATATCGCGGATTGGCACGATGCGAGTTTTGGCGACTTATCTACCACACTGGTCGTCTTCATGAGCTGCCCGAGAATGATTCGTTTGTTTGCTGTCCGATCGATGAGGAACGCAACCGAACCGCTAATAAAATGCGTGCGAATTTTTTAGCATTTTAGAAGCCTTTAGTTTCCCCCGGGGTGAATAAAACGACCTGGAATTGGGGATTTGGATGTCATGTAAGGACATCTACCGTTTTCCATAACTGTAACTTCATTAGTCCCCAAATGAAGTCACCGAACAAACGGACAGACAAAGACGACATTACTATATACATTAGCAAAAAATACGACATTATTATAATGTCCGTTGTAAATGCAAATTTGGCCAAAGTGAAGACACTATTTTCCGAATACAAGAACAACATTTATTAACGTTCGGTGAGTATTTATTTATGTACAGTAAGTTGTGCGGTCCTTTTCGATTGCACTCCACGCAAAGATTTTACGCCGTAAAAGTGGTGCTAAAAATTATGCTTTCGGCACTGAAGTAAGTTTAGGATTATAAGCTGACTGGAACTATCATGAAATGTGCTCTTGATGAGGCACTTAGCGGGGACAGTAACCGACAACAACCAATATAGCGTTCACTGAGTGAGGAGTTTCGTGGCAGATTACAGTTGAGCTGGTTTCGGAGTACGGGTACTGGCGGTCCTTGAAGAACCGATCGTCGATGAGGAAGAAGCGGCCAATGTACGACAATCTTTTAATCGAATATCAATTTCAGCAATTAAACGTTTCATATCTGTTGTGTGCACCTGAAATATGCTGTTTGAGAAGTGTTATAACATTGCATTTCATGAAACCTCTTAGTAGATTATTCGATCTTGAAAACGCCCTTAGTCTTTTGGCATCCTGCGAAGCCACCAGTCACTTGCAGGATGTTTGCGGACTTACCTGCCGATCAAGACTCGCAGGCTTTTAGGGACCCGCATGTGCTCTAGCATGCAGCGGAAATCCCCAGTTTCTAAACATCGTTTATCGAAACTCTTCTAAAGTTTTCAACCTTCTCCTATACCTGTCGATCCCCAACGACAGGGTCATTCCTCATGAGTACTGAAATTTATGAACGGTCCCAGCCTCTCCTTCTCCACTCCTCCCCTCATCCACAGTTGAGGATGGGGAGAATAGGGAGCTGCTAATGTATGGTTCGCGAAGTTGGTCGCATTACCAATTTATCAATCAACTGAATTTGCATAGATAATTAATGCCCGGAGAAAGGTTCGTTGAACCACTGGTTTGTCGTCCAGAAAATATAAATTTCACTTCAGGCGCCTCATTTTCTATCGATTCTGACTAGTTACAATATTAGTAGTAATGAATTTTCACCGCGATCACTTAAAAAACTGACCTTTAATTGACCACCAGTCCCATGCTTTTAAAACGGCAGGTCAAGATGGGATTGTTTAATTAACCATGTAGATGGTCTTCCTGCGCGCCGTTGCGCTCAAATCGCGTCCCAAAACGGCTACAGCTAATGACGAATTGACGCTTATAATGCTCTAGGAAGGAACAAAAAACGGTATCCATTAGATGGGCAAGTACTTGTCGAGCACGCTGAGGAGTGAACATATATGGGATGATGAGACCACGAGGTGCACCGCGAGGTGTTTTTCCGGTTTCGATAAATGTCCACCGCCTTGAAGGATCGAATTTCTCTCCTGTCACCGTCCTGTGAACTAGACACGTTGGAGCTGACCGTATCGAACCTGAAAATCAAACTGTTTTCCATAAATGGGAATATCTGAAGCAATATGAATGATACTACTGTCTTAATTTGGCGAGACGAATAATCTTCAAGCACATATCGAAACCGACGTTAGCGAAGAAAACACGAAATCTTTTTCTCGAAAAAAAAGTCGAAAGCGGATTCCACAAAAATATCGCAATTGCGGGATAATATTTTTTTCAGATACCACCAAGCATTTGCGATCTATATGTTAGATTGCAGCGAGTGAATGATCCGAGTAACAGATCGATTTTTTCTGATGGCTTGCTTCACAGTCTATTGTGATTCGTCTCAAAAATCTCTTACTTTGAAGGTGTCATAACTGATTTAGCTACTTGTCTTGCGTGAGGCGCATAGTGGTAGCTCAGGAAATATGTTTATTCGTCTTGTTTAAGGTCCATGATGGTAGCTCGACAAATACGTATATACAAATATTGCTTTTGTGGAACACCAATCGCCTGCGATAGAGTGGCGTTTGTTCGACGTTTCGATACTATTTTATGCGATCATCAGGAGTAAGCAAAATGATAGTAAGGCAGTCAAAAGATAAGCAGTAAGCAATAGAAGTAAGCAAAATGTGTATAATAGTCGAAAGATGTGCGTTGGCATGCATAAATACGCAAATAGGCCATCACATTCCTCATGATCCGTAATGCGTTCTACGCAATTTCTAATGATCGCATAAGGTGCAGAAAAGTTTAATAAACTCTGCTGGATATTGGCGCAATTGATGATGGTCGACAACAATACTATAACATTCTTTGAATGTGTCGTACATTTATTTCCCTATCTGCACAACGCTAAAATCATCTGAAAGGACGCAATATGTTCACCTCAATCATCATGTGAGAGGGATCCAACTGATAATCTATAGAATAGGGCAGCATCAGTTTCCTTGCATAATACAGCTAAAACATGCGCAACAAAATTGAATTATTTTATTGACCTATCAAGCAAGACCGCCCAATTGTAATCAAATTTTTATCGCAAATACTAACGCCTACTGCGTGTCACTATCCTTCGATTCCACGGACTTATCCATAGAGGCAAAGGGCGCATATTCAAACGAGATGGAATCAAAATAGAGAGAGTTAAGAGAATTTTAGTAGCAGAGTGCTATGTGAGGTAGGGGACAACGTTCAGTGCATGTTGACGACTCTACGCTTTGGCTGTGTTTCTAATCGTCTCTTAAATCATTCATAGACGCAACCCAGACGGTTTCCTACGCTCCCATGTCACATTCAAATTAACAGAAAGGAGGGAGAGGCGTTAAGGCGGAGAATACTTGAATCGCTGCAGCGCTACCTTTCGTCATTTTAGATCCGTTCAGCCTAGAAAACAAGGTAATGGGAGCGAACCCTACCTTTTTTCTACGTTTTACCCTCATCCGCACTCATACGACATTGGGGAAGACTGAGGCATGTGAATTAATCAAATTTTTATCGCAAATACTAACGCCTACTGCGTGTCACTATCCTTCGATTCCACGGACTTATCCATAGAGGCAAAGGGCGCATATTCAAACGAGATGGAATCAAAATAGAGAGAGTTAAGAGAATTTTAGTAGCAGAGTGCTATGTGAGGTAGGGGACAACGTTCAGTGCATGTTGACGACTCTACGCTTTGGCTGTGTTTCTAATCGTCTCTTAAATCATTCATAGACGCAACCCAGACGGTTTCCTACGCTCCCATGTCACATTCAAATTAACAGAAAGGAGGGAGAGGCGTTAAGGCGGAGAATACTTGAATCGCTGCAGCGCTACCTTTCGTCATTTTAGATCCGTTCAGCCTAGAAAACAAGGTAATGGGAGCGAACCCTACCTTTTTTCTACGTTTTACCCTCATCCGCACTCATACGACATTGGGGAAGACTGAGGCATGTGAATGGTAACATAGTGGGATGTGTAGCCCAAAGCGGGACCGTGTCCCCCAGTATTCTTTGCTTTCGGCAGACGAAGCTGGATTAGATAAAATGGCTAGTTCGATCGATTAAGTAGCATGGAATAGCGACACAGTGAAAGCAGTCTTGAAAAATATCCTATGATGAGCTTCATGTTATCTTACAAGAGCGTTTTGTTAGGAGTGGCACTTCTTCACACAAAAAAAAACAAAATAGCTTTAATTTGGTGTGATTACCAAAAGGATAAGTTCACGTAGGCGCAAAATCTTTTAGAAACCTCATCACTAATTAACTACAGCAGAAGATACTTGAAGCAAAAAGAAATTTTGACCGAAGCAAACATTGCTTAAAACATCTTAAATGTGAAGGATAAAAGAGAAAGAAAAATGGGCGACGGAAAGTGAATGCTGTGGATGGGTAATGCTTGACTCGACGGATCGAGAATGCTCATTGAAAGAACTCTGCGGTCATCAGCGTTTAAGATCAGCGCCGAAAATTTTATTCGCATTGAACCAAAAATTCCTTCAAATGATTACAGGAAATCGTTGTTGTTCTAAACAAATCCATTAAGCACTACTTACCGTTTTCATCAGTTTCATCAGTTGTTGACAGTTCTTCTACTAATTGATGCGTAGCTCTATTTGCACTGTTTAAATGCCTCATTGTCAGCGTACTCGAATCGCCATCATGCGCTGCCGCTAAAATGTGACCATCTTGCAATTTCAGTTTGTTATGTTGTTGGTCACTACTTTTTTGTGCACCACAACAAAGCGGCTCACCGATCAAATTTGCTTTACGTCAATGCATCGTTTGGCTGCAGTTTAGTACATTTCCTCAATTATAAGCTCCAGGGGTTTTAATTTTTTGCGGTGATCCTTGCAAAGCTGCATTCATTTAAGGCGAGGGGTGTCTCAATTCGAGGAGGCTTAATTCAAGAAAAGATGATGTTTTCTTTTTGTTTGGTTAATAAATACAGAAAACGGTCAGATCTAATTCGTAATTTATCTATGTTCCGGAGAATTAGCAACTTTTCGCTTTGCCATCTTCACTAATCGAATGATGCTAAAAGATCGCACTCGAAAATCCGAGATACATCATGAATCTTTTGTGATTTCGTGTAACGTTCATTTGAACGTGAACAATAAAGAAAGTTTTGCTTAGAAGATGATAAACACATAAAAGAATAGCGTATACTCACAAATACATACAATTTCACACGCAATGGCATGCTAAGCCCATTTGGCCAAATCTTTATAATGAACATAACTTCCAACAACGTGAAACTCCAACGAGCACTCATGGAAAATATGGCAGAAAAATACAACTGAAGCTATTACAAATATGATTTGTAAGCGATCGATATTCGTCAAACCATATGAAGTCGAAGCTTCCTCTACAGTTAGCGGCGTTGAAAATAGCTCTCTCGCATATATGCGAGATTTGCTCATTTTTGCAATGTCTTATTCGAGTAGTGAAGTTCAATTGCCCGATTACACGTGTGATAACAAAGAAACAAATAAAGAAAAAGTACCCGATGAAGATAAAGTGAGAAGTGAATTTTTGTCGGTTGATGTGGAACCACTTGATGAGTTCTGTTGTGGAAAGATTTGCATACGCTCCTTCTCACGTACAACGATAGGTCGTCGACTGCAATAGTACGATTAATTATATTGCGCATTTCGAGCATTCAGTTTTACCGTCCATAATTTTGCAATCCTCTGCGATGTTAGTGCTGTCGAAATAGTCGCGTACAACTACTGTTCACAAATGTTTCAGTCAAATCTTTATGATGGCAATCGTTACTTCATCTCAATGATCTTTTAACCATTCAAAGACTCAAAGTGTTGCTGGCAATTTTTCAGAGTGCGACATGAAATTGTCAGCTATGTAATTATTTCGCCAGAATTATCAAGCTCTTTTCACATCGCAAAGATAAGTGACTATAAAAGTTGGACACTCTGGATAGCAACTACTAGCACAATGAAGGGAATCATAAGTCGAAAGCATCGTCAGGTGATGAAAAACGTCAACAGCGATTGGGAAGTAACGATGGGTTCTTAAGGACATCAGATAGGTAACCAAGCCCATTCGTGTATTCACTATATTATAGAGTAAATCAAACGAGACTATTGAACAGAATTTTAGCTATTCTTAAGATAAAGTTGAGATCTAAGGATCCAAAAAACTTTTTCGAATACGAGCAAATGAGTGGCACTTTCGGAAGCGCCAAAATGAAAAATTCAAAAGTTGCACTTCATTCCAAATCAGCTTTTCCATATTTTCATCATCCATCTCAAATCGTTACTTTACAAATTACTGCGTACCTCGTAGACTGTTTATTGCCTACGTTTCCCACTCTACTCAGCCTGAACGCAAGAAGTTATTTTATGCGTGAATAACTGAAAAGTTTTCAAAAATTTTCCGCTCTTTTCACCTCCTAATATCATCGTTGCACATAGTTGCGAAAATTACCTATTGCTATCTTCAACCGAAACAGTGCCTAAGCAAGCGATTTGATCTGTGGGTGGGGGGAATGATACTGCTGATGACCATATGTTACCATCCTCGTATTCGCGTACCACACCCAAATGACCACCTATGAAGATCTCATCCGTTTGGGTACCACGTGAAACCTGAATTCATATAATATTGAGGCATATAAAAAACGATGCCATAGCCTAACGCCGTTGTACACATTCTAGCTTCACACATAAACATCTAGAAAATTCATATAATTTAGGACTTTCGCTACATGCGGTACTTGGCTTAAATCGAAACTGATAGCACTTAGTTTCGATTTATGCGAAGTAATTAAAAGTTGCTTGTGTGAAGTAATTCATTAACTAAAAATTAATGAAGCTACCTCTCCTAGGCGTCGCCAACCATCGTTTTACTTGAGCTCGAGAATTAATGCTTCAAAAACAGTTACTTGTTTAACGCTGGTCAATCAATATCGACAGATAAGCGTTTGCATGGTACAATGCAGAGCAACTAATGAAGCAGACAGAAAAGTGAAAGGAGCATATCGCCCTACAAAGTGAGCTAAGCAGAACGCAGCGTTAAATTTAATGGAACTGCCTTTGATTCACCGATTGCACCGCGGTTTTGAATGGGATGTTTTCAGTGTCACAAGAACCTTATTTTCTTCTGAACAAGTCTCTACCGTCTCTGATTAGGAATCTCAGAGAACGCTAGGAATTCTTGACCGAAATTTAAGTTCACCTATCTTTTTGCGCTTCTATTATTTTCGATGAAGTAATGAAGTAACGGTCATTTAAAGTAAACCATGAGCTAGTGTAGGCAAAGTAACGATCGAGATAACGATCAACGCACAGTTAGTGCGTAAATGGTATACACGATAACGTATATGGTTGGAACTTTTCAAATCAAGAAAATATTTGTGGAGATATTCGATAGCATCTAAGTTTGTACGAGTTAAAAGCTGTTAATGTCAGCATCGAACTTTTGCGTTAAAGCTTCTCCAGTCGTAAAATGTGCGCTTTCCATAGAAAAAATTAAGTATTTTTTGAAAGGTTATAAATTTCACTTGATAGATAACATATTTCTAGGCGTTACCGAGAACGGTATCTATAAAAAGGAAGGTGATACATTTCAGATAACTTATCATGCAAAAAAAAAAGTTTTATTCCATGGATACGCGAATAATTACATGAAAGACCATTCAAAATGGTTCATGTTCTCTTTTCATGTCCTCATCGCTGGATCGTGTTTTCTCTTGATGTGTTTAATTGCTGTGATCGCCTGGAAACCATGTTAAGGGATTATAACACATGAATGTTGAATGTTTTTTTTGGCACTTGCCATATAAAGTGCTCGATGGAGTTGATCGAGGACGGCTTGCCTGCCTCGCTTGAAAGCAAGCGTTGGCTTACGACTGAGCGCATCTTTCGGTTTATTCTCTTTTTGCTGTCGTCGCTTCTTTTTCCACATACGCCACATCGCCATCATACCGATTTTACCCTAAAAACCGACAGAGTATGCGCCCGCAAACCATAGTAAACCATAAAAATTAGATCATAAGCTGCGGCGCTAATGACTGACAAATTAAATAAGCATTTAATTACCATCAGTGCGAAATTAATTTCTAGTACAAAATAGAAGTGCACTTAGCACTTTTTTCGCACCTACAGTAGCCTCGCTCGAATTAATCGTTCTTTAGTAAAACTGGTAAAGTACAAACCTAGTATACAGCACAATCATTATGCGACGAGGCTTGCACTGTTGCGCCTTCTTAGCGTTTTGCGCAATAAAAAGTGTAACGAATAAATTGTAGAGTGGAACATGCAAAGTAACGAACAAGCGTTGAACGATTTAAAAACAAATTTTAAAATCTTGAAACTTTAGAAGTGAAATGGCGTGCTACTGTTGCGATGCTATAAATCGTTAATTGTTCTCAAGCAGTTGGTGAGCATCCCACTGAGATATAAACAGATAGAAGCATTGTTTGTGTGGTGATGAAAAAGGGGTTAAAACATTGAAGTGAACTTATACGAATGAGCATGCACTTTGTGTTGCGAAAAAGTTTCGTGCACAGTCGTTCAAACTGGTCAAACTTTGACATCAAGTAAAACTCGGGAACGCTTTGAGCATATCGTTAAATCGTCAAAAGAGGATTTTTGAGGAATAAAAAAATGAAGATTCGGCTTTGAAAATTTGATAACGCTTGTCCAGTTTGCAAGCATCATTTACTTAAAGAGTGCGTTGAATGACTAAAGAACATGATAAGCGGATAGGAATGAAGAAATGAACAGATTAAAGCTAGTGACTGTTTGAAATGGAATTAATTTTTTGCAGCATTGATCCTAGAAGATCCATTTTTGAGCATATCCTTCGTATTTGTTGACATAAGAATGCGTTGTTGAAGGCTATGTGCGAATTTTACTGAAGCTAATGTATGATGAATGCAGGCAAAGTAATGGACGATTTTAACCTTCATATCCGGCGAGGCGAGGCCTGTTTGCCGATACTCTTCGATCATCATAACTAGTAACTCTTCGAACAGCTGCTCCAGTTTTAGCTGAACCACATTTATGCACATACTTACCAACGATAAACCGACCATTATAAAGCCAAATATTATGAACATATCCTCCGAATTCGTCGGTGTTACATCGCCTGAAATGCAATAATTAGTGCAAATGCGCGCTATGACGCTCGCTGACACGATATGTGCTTTGGCAGTTGAACTCAACATAGCAGCTGGTTTCAGAAACCGGCAAAAAATAGTGAAAATGTACATTGTAACAGACTCGAGTGCTTGTACCAATATGTCTTCGACTACAGATTCATTTCTTCGCTGTGCGATAGGCGGAAAGTGCGACCGAACTAGTCAGTATCAAAACGCTGGCGTATCGCTTGATGGAGTTGATGGAACGCTTTATTTTGCCACGATGTGCTTTACAAATGCAAATTTTCCAAGGCTTATCAAGAGATATAACATTCCTATGAGGTTTATACCAAGTTATGAGATAACTTTCTCCAGTGGCATTTAAATTCACGTTTGAAGTGTTCACTGCAGACGATTGAATGTTCTACTATAAAATGCACTTCTTGAAATGAAAAACATCTCGTAGGATAGCTGAACTCAAATGAGGCAAACATTGGTTACATATTCCAGCTCCTAAGCTAGCTTATTCATTCTTGGTGAATGAGATTGTAATAATGATTTCACCACTGTCAACAGGCGTGATACCGTATTCGATATACTTCCTAGAAATTCAGAGGTGAAGCACAAAATTTTGTCAACTTTACAAACCAAGTTTGTCAAGCATATTACTTTTATAGCACAAATTTCATGTGCTTATAGTGAAGCCAACCAATAAAATTGCAACTATTGAATGGCTTCAAACAAAGCTCACCATAACCAATAGTTGTCAACGAGCAAAAAAAGAAATAGAAACTCTTGAAATAATCCCAATCTTTCTCGAATTTCAGAAAGATTGCTGCACATAGAAACATCCATCCAAATGCGACGCCAACCTGAATTCGAAAAAATATCATCAATGAAATTCTTAAAAGTCACACATGCCATTGCATGTTTTAACGTTCTTTGGTATTGATGTGCACAAGCTTTGAAGCGAAGCATACATAGCCTTGCTATAAAATGAATCATTCGCAAAAGAAATTTCATTCAAAAACTGCTAGCCTAGTAGCACTCAAAGGCCACCATACAAAAAAATATTCACTCGGAGTTGATTATGAAAAAAAATGGAATTTCCTGGAGGGAGGATTCTCGTGTTGCTTTTAGCGGAGTAAAAATTCATGTTTAACGTCGCGAAGAAGATTGGGAGAATCGGGAGTAGGACGAATTGGGGGGACGAGATAAAGGCAAAGGCTTAGGAAATCGAAATTTCTATAAAACGACGAAACAATATAAAAAAGCTAGCAATGAATTCAAAACGAAAGTTGATATATAAAATATATTGGGCGAATGTAATCAATGCATAGTGGTGAGACTTAGCACTATCAATTCTTACGTGTGCAATGGCACAATATTATAAGTTAAACTTCTCCAACAATCACTTGAACTTAAAGTAATTTATTTAGTGCGTTGATATTTCTTAGAGGTTAAGCGGAATAAGGTTTAGCAAACCGTAACGTAACGCTATGCTACCATCGATGAAAACAACGGACGGATCACGCTCCTACTGAGGAGAACGGTTTGAGGAAAACTGATGCGGGGTTACATTAAAAAATTGAAGTTTAGCGATTCAGCGTTGACTGTGAATCTAGGTCAAATGAGACTATAACTGATTGGCTGCTAAAATGAAGTTGTCTGGCGCATTGAATTTGTTGTTCCTTAATAGCGAAAGAAAAAAGAAGAAGAAATACGAGAGAAATAGCGTAAAACACTCTTCAAAAAGAATGTTTTTATTCGAACAAATGAATTTAATGATGTGAAGGATTTTTTTCTCGTTGTAAAAACAGAAATGTTAACCCCCCATAGGTTGTTAACCCCGTAGGTTAACACTTTTGCCTTTCGAACAATGTGGAGGATTCGATTCGAAATGTCAAATCTATAAATATTAAGAGCCAAAATTTATAATTTATTTTATTTGAAGCTTAACGTTTCACACAACAAATGATAATTCAAATTATAATTAATCTAATGACGTTTACATAGCCAAAAGAACATACGGCGAGAAGAAGTGGCATATTGGCCTCTCGTGTACTATCCGTCCTAACGGGTCGCTTAAGACGTGCAGTATCTTTGACGCACCATACGAACTCTATTGCCCTTAAACACATTGCACAGTTTGTACTTAACGATGAACTAACATCAGAAATAATTTTAGCACTTCAAAGCCAATGTTCGGCAAACTGCATCGCTGATACAATCACAGAACCAAATAGGCTCAGGAAAAAAAACGCCAATAATGACAAGGTTAAGAAATACTTCTAAAAGGACGAATAAAACGAACCATAGAAGAACCCCTTTTTCCATATTTAAATATAATTGTTCTAGAATTAAAACTAATGAATCGAAAATATTAAAAATTCATAAACGGCTTAGGTCATTGGATGAAGCGATGAATACTTTGTGAAGAAGTTTAGGTATCGTTACACAATGCAGATGTAGTGAGGTGATTTAGGCCTGAATCTCCCCTACTCTCCTACCCGTTCTGCGTGCTGCCTGAAAGAGCCTCGATTTTGTCTCGCATTCAGGTAAGCATGCGTAGGGACGTACAGAGCGTCATTGGTGCGCTATGAAATTGTAAAGAAAAAAAACGATAAACTTGGCGAGTGCCATCACTGAAGGCAAAAGAACCTACCGTATAAGGCAATCCCAAAAGTATTCTAGTGCACAGAGGCATTGCCGACCGAGTTTATGGAGTATCATAAGGACTAGAGGAATGCCAATGACTGCATAAAGCATCGCCGCAAGTTTGCCCAAGCGGCTCTTCGCCGTTATATTACCGTAGCCAATCGTCGTGTACGTCGTCACTTAATCGCTTTATAGTTTTCATTTACATTTGTCGACGTGGAATGATGACATTTCATAAAACACAAATTTCAAACGCTGCGAACGATCACTATTCTCTAAACGATATTCGTTTACCTTATTATCTAGCCCATAGACCTTCCTCTATTCCTCCCACTCTTCACCCTTCCTCCCCCCCCCCTTCCTCTCCATTGCTAAACTAATTTCATTTAGGAAAGTTGGAAATGCTGTAAGCTGTAGGTCATATGAATGACGGTACACTGAGGTAACTATAAAACCTTTATCGCCTCCATGTAGCACTGATCCGAAGAGATTGTTTTGTATCTTCGAAAACTTTTTCGCGTTTTTATATTGAACTGAGCTATGAATGGCAAAGATTTACTACGGGGCGGGAACTCATAGAGACCGTGTCCAAATTTCGAAATCAAAAGTTAGGCAAAAAAAAAAAGAAATTTGGTCAATGTAAGCTGTTGCCTTTCGTTACGAAAACAACAGCTTTTTTGCTGAGACTGCACTCATTTGCAACCCATACAGTTGCAAAGCAATGCACGAAGTCATATTTCTAGTTGCCAAACATACGTGCTAAGTAAGAAGATAGAATTAAAACTGCTTTTTTTAACTGCATAAGTGGGCTGCCATACAAAATAGACATCAGTGAGAAGCGCACCGGCAAGAAACATGGAGTTCCAGAAGGTCCACGTTGGTGTGAGCACATGTGAGAGTCCAGTCCAAGAGTTAAACAGTTCGAGTGCATCTTCCATCTTTGCACGGGTAACCGATGAATTTTCGTTTAATTCCAAACCGATTTCCCAGCACCTTCGTGACAACTGAATCTCATTTCGTTGGATGAAATGTTGTCTGGATATAAAAAAGGAAATGAAAACTTCTCAGACGCTTTCTTAAGTGCTAATCGAGAATCTCCCTAATCTCAGCACTCCGGAAGTCGTATAAAAGTTGAAGTAACTGTAAAGTGCTACTTGAAAAAGACATTGCGTATCGACTGTCCGTGGAAAACCCTTCATCAATGCATGCAAGCAGCATTTGTTTTGTCTTTCTTATGCGGCCTTTACCTACCTTAAGATAATCCTATCAACGTCGCGTCTTTCATCCATCATTTGCCCAAGGAGCTAATAAACTATCATGCAACGATGTCAGCTCTCCATTGGAATGCCAAATGCCTATGAGGATCCGCGTCGGATGGATAAGATTGGAGTGTGGAGTTCCGTACGACTAACAACGCCAATCAGTATTTCTTCGACTTCACTTCCATTTGGTCAGGTCACAGGTGAGCAGCCCCATCGTTTTTCCCTTTTGCCGTCAAATCGGTAAAGTTTCATATTTTTCAGAAGTAGGTCTTTGAGAAATTTTCACGAAAAAACCTCCAGAAACCCTAAATTTCTGCCGTTTCTGACACCTTGAGCACTTCTGATAACTTTTTTTCGGGTTAATCTCATAATTTAATCTTTCGCCCAAGGAAAGTTATCCGCAAAACCCGGTCAAAAAGACTGCGACCCACAAAATTAGATCAGAATGCTTGGCCAACAAAAATTTTCAAAAATTAGAGGCGGTGATGCGGATGTGTAATCAAGATTATTTGCTGTGCTTGTTGGGAGGATTAGTGATAGCTTTATCACTAATTGAAACTTTATCTATTAATAATAAACACGCAAAATCTGTTTTTGAAAATACTGACTCTTTACATATCGATTGCTTCTCACTGTTCAAAAACATTAAAAATCTAGCAATCCCATTCCTCGTTAACCTCAACTGGATGAGGAGAACCTGTTTTGCATCGTTTAAATATTACTTGCACACTAGATGGAGATTCAGAATGAAAATTTTCATAAGGACCCGGAACGACATAGAGCGGCTTCCTGATTACCTTCCGCTCGAAAGATGTGCATATTCTAGGGAATGCATGTGTTCAAGCAAATACGATTTTTGGCCGAAACGCTTGTGTTTTTCTCAGCGTTCGAGTATAATGATATCATATAAACGTAAGAATCAATGAATAAAAGAATCACCTGTTCTGTATAATTTCTTAATGCATGAATTCGACCGAAATTTGTCGTAAAATGACTCTGCCAAATTTTTTCTGGATTTTCCGGATGTAGCGCTGAGGCTTTATAGCTTTCATGGTCGGTTAAGTAATAGACGCTTAACGCGTACCAATATGCCGCCTGCAAATTGTTTTATATTTTTAGCACTAAATTTCAGAAAATCTTTTCTGCTTACTTCATTTTGCTAATCACCTAAGAAGAAAAATTCTTCAAACAATTCGTCTTAAAATTGACACTGTACACGATCAAAATCAAAAAAAAAACAAGGGCGATTTTTGTTCTACACTAATCGATAAGTTCTTGATCGTAGCGTGAAGGCAATCGACTTATTAAGAGCGTAAAAAAACAATGTACAATGTATGAAGAAAAAAGAAAAAATCTTTAAAAAGTCTAATTTCTCGAATATGCAAAATTTGTTAAGATAATCGGAAATATTGAATGTATATGTGAAATACTCATTTCTAAATACTGCTTTTGCACAGCTTCAGAAGCTTTATTTGTTTTGAAGTCGATAAAATTGGTTAGGTGAATATTGCGGAGAAGCGAAACGCTCATCGTTGTGCTATATATACACAATAGGACAGTAATTGAATAAGCGCATTGGCACAGTTCGCAACATGATTTCAATAACATTCAGCGATATCCTGCAGCGCAATTAGCTTTTAATTATTAATCTCTGAGCGTCTACAAATACAATCATACTTCACTGGTACATACGTCGTTGGTTTTGCATGATCGACGGGATGAACATGATGGGATGTTGGAAAGTTTCTCTTTTAGAACGATCAAGACGTGGGATCTTTTGAGGTTGTTCAAAGAAGCTAAGTCTCTCTCTGTCTGACAATACGACCGGACCATATTTGACACTTAGCATGGATGGGTGACAATGCGTCGGGCCACAAACACAGAATATGTTTTGATTTTTTTGCATGGCTTTCGGCGTTTCGCCACAAAGACATTGACAAACGCTCATAAAGGTGATATATCTTGATGTTATCTACTGAACAAACTAGGAATGCTATCACGGATGTAGCAATTGATCCAAGTGCCATTTTTCTTCAGAATCGGTTTAATACTAAAAAATAACCGTGGCTTGTTGATGAAGCCATAAGGAGGAGCTACACAGTAGCAGCAAGAATGATAACAGTTATCACAGTGAGTGGTGAGCGAAGGGGAATGAGAAGAAAGGGAAGGAAAACGGAACTTGAAATGAATCTGACTTCATATAATAATGTTTTCTCGCATAAAAAGTTACCATTAACCCTCAGCGAAGTTTGCCCGGTCGGTTAGGTAGTAATGATTATATTTGCATAATATTTACCTTGTTAAGGCGATTTAGAGCGAATATCTTATAGCTCCTAAGTTGAGCGTTTATTGCACGCGTATTGTTGTGACTTGCACGTATAAATCGCACCTTCTCCTCCACATCACTTATTATACTGAAGAGTGCTCGTTTCTCTCCATCAATATAAGTCTTCTTCT
This sequence comes from Toxocara canis, assembly GCA_000803305.1. Classification (NCBI taxonomy): domain Eukaryota; kingdom Metazoa; phylum Nematoda; class Chromadorea; order Rhabditida; family Toxocaridae; genus Toxocara; species Toxocara canis. The sequence continues at coordinate 1,137,271 of JPKZ01022847.1, forward strand.
CGCTCAGAAGCACTTCCTCATTTGGACATTCGATCGTATAGAAGATCAGTCCACCAAAAAAAGAATAGGCGACCAACAAAAGCACCGGAAAGGCGCTATGAATCCGCGACTTCTTGTAGATACACTTCAAATTCACTTATTTATTTCGAGAAATTTGCATAAAATAAATTTTCCTCTTTGCTAACTTTTTGGAAATGTTTCGTTTCGAATCAACAAAAACGAAAAACACCAAAGCTGATAACTTCTTAGAGTAGCAAAATAGCATTATATTCAAAAATTGTCTTGTTTAAATTAATAAAACTTCACAATTTAATCTTATCTTCCTTCATTGAAACTTTGAAGGATTTTTATATATTCCGTTTTATGGTTTCATTTCAGTTAACAGCTGTATACACTTTCAAGATATACACACTCTCTACCAAAAAATACTGGTACATTTCTTCATTTAGCGACATGTTTAGAGTCGAAAAAATTTTTGCAACAATTTCGGATTCTGCATGATCTTCTATTGTCTTTAGGCTTCCGTAGGATTTAAAAAAAATTAACTGAGAGCAATAATAGTTTTTGATTGCAAAAATAAAGACATTTTTCCTCTTCTGCGTCTTAGAGAAAACTCGTTTATATTGATGTATTCTCAGCTATTATCGCTTAGCTGGACGAAGAATGTAACAGAGATGGAACTGCGTAAAACGTTTAGCTAAGGAAATTTTCAATGTATCGTGCAAATTACGTTTGCAGAGTTACGAAGCGAATTTGAAATTTTGTGAAATTTTATGAAAAATTTTAAAATTTTACGATGGGATTTTTTTTGCTCGCTTGAGTAAATTTTTAATTTCGAGCTGGCATATTTGTTGCCTATGTATGCATGGATTTGTTTCTTTTGCTCATTAGCTTCAACTTGCGAACTGGTGAAGCTATAGTTATAAAAATTGGCAGACGTAACCGACACATTACGATCACCTCCTGTCCCCTACTTCGGACCACTTCATCAAACTTAGGAGAACTTATATATCCTAAACAAAGCGAAAAATTTGCATGCATTATGCGAGTGGTTGGTTCACACTTCCCAACGGGTAGATTTGCGAAAAAAAAATCCTTAGTGGGAGATTTATATGAGTAATTGATTGCAGCCAAATACGAATTCTCAGCATCCATCTGCTGATTCACGAAACCGGTTGATTTTATAGGTAAGTATCTAAACATCATCAAAGCGCATATCATGTTAGCCGCCAGGCGAGCATCCCCACAGTCGCTCTATATGCAATGAGAAAAACCATTAGATTTTCGCCTTTACAACGATTTGGAGCGCCATGAAAAACACAGACCCACAATTTTTTCTATTAAGCAATGTGTTTCAAAAATGTTGATGGAACATTTCTTCCCGTGGAAATGCCCACTTATTTTCAGTCGAGAATTTCGAGAAATATAAAGCTTTTCAATTAGATTTTTTTAAAATTTAAAAATTCACCCTCACTTTATTCCCCGGTAAATTCTTTTTCCAGTTTCTTTTTCAATTTCTTAAGAATTCCTCTCAACGACCATTTAATCGCAGTGAGAGAAGAAAAACAACGAAGACTTGCCTGAAGATAGAGGCAAAGTTTCTGGAAAGAAGTAGTCGGTTTAGATGAGGCGGCCTGCGACTTCAGTGATATGGAGCCATTGCTTGTCACTCTCGGCAAGATATGATTCTCATCGAGAAGTGTGAATTTCTGCCAACATTTAAATTTCATTGATCGGCAAAATAAGAACAAGTAATTAAGTCATTACAATCGCAAACATTTTTTCATTTGTACAGAACTTCCTCTGCAGACTTGATTCAACGGCAGACGGGTGGACGTTCCGCAGCTTTGGTCTATGAAGCTTTATGGAGAAAGGATTCACGCTAAGAGGCAATAGCAGAACGGCACTGCCGAATGCTTTTGTGATAGGTCTGAATAGGATGAATGAGGAAATTCCTTTAGAAAAGGTACAAAAAAGAAACGCCTTCCTGCGGCAGTAAGAGGCGAATTGGATGGCAAACGAGAAACAGCTAATCGGCCAATCGGCCAATCGTTCGAGGATTGAGAGACGAAAATTCAGCTCCCGAAAAAAAACTAGGATGACGCTACAAACAACGAAGTTAACGATGAAAAACTGTGCGACTCGATAAAACGCCAGGATGTATTTTAGAAGTTGTGCGTAACGAAGACACCATTTGATAGCCATCATTAAAGAACCCATAAGAGGAAGTGGCAGCAATCATTCAAGATCACTGTCACACGAATCGTACTATCATGTTCTCGTCTGTGACCCTAAATAGGGACCCGTACCCGTTCTTATTTTTCGAACTTCTGATGTTCTCGAAGAATCGCTCAAGTATTCATGAGTGGAGACGTAATTTACATTTCGTTTGATAAAGTAGTGGTACTCGCTTCGACCGTTCGCAATGTTTCTCTAATCTCCAGAATATCTTGTTTAATCCCTCTAAATTTCTCTCTTTTGAGTGAGAATGACTCATCGCATTACATTAATCAAGAAACGATGAAGCAATTTATGAAGAAAATGAAATTTTCCAGCTATTACTTTGAGTTTTACTTTCACGAAATTTTACGTTCGGCTTTGAGAGATCCCAAAAGTTTTCTAAATGGCGTTATGTAAGAGGGAATCAGCAACAATTTCGTTGCTAATTTTCATGAAAAGATCGACTAAATATTCAATAAATTATAATTCAAATCGATATTACGCTTGGACAAAAGAAACTTGAAGTAAGCAATACCAAAAAATCAATAATTGTTTTGTACCATAAAATTTTCTAAAATAAGATGATCGCATCGATAAGGCGACAAATAAGCTATAAAACACAGCATTAGGCAGAAAATGGCGAATTTTTTCAAGTCTTTGTGCTCAAATAAACGATCTTATATGAACACCAAAATATGTATTGAATTCATTTAAAGGAACTATTCAAATCAATCAATAATGATTTTTAAGCCGCTTATGATGCTCAAAAAAAGTAATGCGACTTCACAGAGGATAAGCTTCACGATCATCAATTTAAAAGTCGTAAAGCAAGCGCTTCGAAACGCCATAAATTACATCCAGAGAATTACTTTAATCAAGCAGCATGACAGCCCGATTAAATGTCTTCAGAGATATCTAAAGGGTTTATCATATCGACTGGATGAGGTAGTTCATCTTTCTTTTCATGCGTAGCAAGAACAACCACTTCCGTACGAAGTACTACGATTACAAAGCGAGTCAGCGGATGCGATCGGTAAAAGGCATCAATGAGAGCGAAAAACGATTACAGAGTTATGACGTCTGGAGTTGGGTACCGAGTAACGAGTTACGGTGTTCGAGCGAGGATGGAGAATGAAAGCTGTGGATCGTCGCCGTTTCTCGAGCAGATCGTTCAGCGAGCTGCCGCGCGCCTCCATTCCAGTACTCACATTTGCGCGAAACCCTCATAATCTACTTAGCGATTGGCACATCCTCCACACACACCACATACACACTATTATAGAGGCATATCTATCATATTCATAAGCATAACCGATTTGCACCCTCATTTACTTGTTACTATCCAGAAAGCAGCCTCCACACTAGGGCTCTTATCATCACAACACAAACGCACTATAGCGCACGTGAGCTGCATCTAGAGTCAACATACGGAGCGGCGCCCACCCTAATTGTCCCGCTTTGGTTAGCATTAAGGATAATATAATTAAATATTCACGTTTCCTCAGAAACATATTATACTTCCGATACGTGTATTTACGTATGCATATCTGATGGAGTGCTCAGGTGCATCATTTACCTAATTAACGGTTGCCACGATCATCAATGTAATTTCCACCAATGTTCCTCAAGATGTTAATTCAATGAGGACTACCAATTGCGGTTACGCTGCATATGAATCAAGCCGTTTTACAACTTGCTGATGATTTCTACTGAGCGCGTTAAGGACGCTACTGTTTCCTCGTATAGTAAAAAAAACAACAGAAATTCGGCTCAACAGTGGCACGTTCGGAGTTTGCCACAAATTAAAGTAGCAGGATGCGTTAACGATTATGGCGATGCACTGAAGCAGTGCCATTATTTTTGAGTCTTTCACGGAAATTAATAAGAAACCGGACAAGTCTCATATTAATGAGATTGAAGATATATGAACGAAGCATCACCAAGAAAGCGCAAATGGAAGAGAGAAATGGGATACAGGAAGAGAGGGAGTTTAGGAGCGCTAAACTCGATAGGAGTAGCTAATCCAAGAGATCTTCATAGGAAGTGGTGTATCGAAAGGGAGTAGAAGTGAAAAACAATGAATCCGAGGCGAGGAGAGTGACTTACACTGCCTTGAATGTGGGAGGAGAATGTCAAAAAAATGTCGACATTGTCGAAAAAAAAATCGCAACTTTGATGAAAAAAAGAAGCTGAAAAAAGATATGCTAACCCTAGAGAACTCGGTCAGCTAAAAGCTTGAATACATTCTAAAGAAGCAAACGCTCTAATCTTACTCTTTGATAGTTCACATCCAAATATCTAACTTTTTGCTGATTTAGAACCGAAATTTTATTGCATAGATGATGAAACGACAGTCAAAATCACCGAACATATGTATAGACATCGCCATGCAGAAAACAGACAAAACAACAATTAAGAAAGTAGAAACACCATTTCATAATATCAACATACATCTCAAATGCACGATAAAATGGCCAAAAAAAAGAAAAAAGCTCACAATATGATGGTTATAATCGCATAAAAAACTGTAATGCGCAGTTATAATCGCATAAAAAACTGTAATATGCATGAAGATGATGATGAAAAGTACAATATATTTTCCACCCTATCTGTCACACGGACACATCCAAGCCATATTAACAGCATAACTGATAAGCTAAAATCAAACGATAAATTGCATAGAGCATAATTGGTAACGATTAGGAGGATCTGTTTTGGATAAAGCAAAGCAACTAACTGTCTCCATGTCTTACAAGCCCATATTTTGATATTGAAAACGCTCTTTTAAGCATAAGAAAGTTACTGAACTCTAGAAAAAAAAAACCCAGCTTGTTGTCGCTGCATGCAAACACTGGCATGAACAAATGGGGGGAAGAAGTCCATGCGCTAAAAATAAATCCGAATTACCGGTAGAAGTCTAATGTAAGTTCTGCATTAAATTCAGTGAACCTGATCTGATAGCTGCTTTTTTTGATTGCTAAATTTAAAAACACTTTAATTCCACGTTACCGAAACTTCTTTAGTTTAAATAAGCTCAATTCTTTTATTTAAATAACCAGGCTCTAAGGTCGCTGAGCTGCGATCACGTGTATAAACGTTTGTCTCGCCTTAATTCGAACGCTGCACCGGAACTTGGTTCGGTCGCCATCCAACACCCAGAGCTGAGCAAACTTAACCTTATCCCGAAGCTCTGTATACTGCTCAACCGAATTACTGCCACAGGTATTATTCGGTCCGGCTGGGAAAACGCAACAATTTACAAAGGTCTTCCAACATGATTTTCGTCGTAACCAATCAGCGATCACAGCTCACTCCGAGATCAGCGATTTCATTTACAACGCTTCAGACAACGAGAAAACTGCCTGCATAGTACAGCTGGATATCGTTAAAGCCTACGATAGCATTAACCCGAGATTACTTTCACAAAAGCTTATCAGCGAATTCAGTCCCGACTCAACGCTGAAATAACTATTCAAAAAATTCCTCCGCCAACGTTAGGAAGCAACATTCGACAACGACGCCCTCCCCAGCTCTGGCATAGTTGAAAATGGCAACCTCAAGGAGAGGTCCTCCCACACTTCTGTTGGCTTTTTTCTTTTCTGATCTCAAAGCACTCAACTCAGAAGGCAAAGTAATAATACATGCGGATGATACCCAGCTACTGTACTCGTGCCACCCGCATGAATTTGAGAAAGTGGAGAAAGCAAGAAAAAACGAACTAATGAAGGTCGAGAAGTTTTTGGCATCTATACAAATGAAACTCAACCAAGCCAATGTTCTACTCTACTTCCCAACTTCCGAGCACTTTGTGATATCGAAAATCAGATTTTCTCTGAAACAACAAGGACGGCAGTTAAAAAAGAGTTGATATTCAAGCAAAATATATTTGATAACAGTACCCGAGTAGTTTACAACCTACTCAAATTCGACCATGCCAACTCTTTCCACAAACGGTTCAAATGGGGCGAAATAGAAAAACTGTTTGACAGCACGTTCTAAGCAGCAGTCTCAAAGCAATAGAGTGGGGCAGCAGTGGCCATCCCTAGAACATAATTCAAAAGAACGCTTATGATAGAACAAAAAAAGAATATTATTTAAATGGAAGATCGAAAAGTAATATAACGCAGAGGAGAGTTATGCATCACGAACAACTTTTTTAAATCGCACCCCATGAATCACTTTTTTCTAGCTTTAAGATTTTCTCATTAATGTTACATCTGACTTTGCCTTGTATTTCTCTTCCGATATTGTTCGGCCACTCATCCAGCACTATTCTCAATGCATTTAGTAAGTGCGTTAAGGTATACTATGCCCATCGAGAAAACAATAAACAATTCAATTCAATGCAATTCTTTAAAAAGAAAATCACTTTTCCTGCAATAAGAGACAAATCCCTAACCTCCTCTTCCCTTCCTTCCGTTCATTCATTTTGGAAATCTATGTCAGCATACTGAACAACAACTTCGTAAATTTAAAAGTAGCCAAGAAGAATGCTACCATTTTTCATATACCCTCTATTTCTCCTCAACGATTCTTCGTAATGCCTCAATTGGAGTGAGTTGGCTGGATAGTCGTTTTCGTAAAGATGCTTCGGTTCACTCTGCCGAGAAAAGACCGCTCCCTCAACCAATACGCAAATAATCTCAGATGCGATATAGCTTAGGATTGTCACTGTGTTGGCGGCCACTTCGACACCGCCAAGCCAACTCAGAAAACGACGGATTGAACGCTCACTTCTGCAAACAATAAATACCACAATAAGATTCCGGAAGGCGAGTTTAAAGAGCAAAACGCACCTCTGAAGGCTCATCGATCGCTGCAAACTGAGTTCATTTAAACGCGTGATCACAATGACATACTGTGATGGCCCATGATCGTATTCAGTGATCACGCATCAGTTTATTCATTTATGAAACGACAAAACGACACCACAAAAATTAATACCCACAAACGTAGACTAGACAAAAATTTTAACACCTTATGAAAATACGGAGATCTGAACACGAAAATCGATTTGCTTACATGTGCTCTTCCATATTTTGGCTTTCCTAGTATACGCAAACAACACGATACAAATACACCTCGGATAGGTTTAGAAATGCTAAACCACCATGAAGCCATTTTTTAAACATTTGAACTGGATCGTGCGCGCTTGAAATCTCCTCTCCTCAAATCGATGATCTACTCATCTTTCAGATTTTATCAACATTCATATACCCCCGTGATTTCCCTTGAATTTTCTTTGCCGCTCAGTATCGCTTGCATAACATTAACAATTACAACAACGACTACCTGCTCGTAAAACATGAGCATCGGCCATTGCTTACGTGAGCTAACTTAGTGATCGTTCTTAACATTAAAATGGAACTATGCAACCCTTCTATAAAACTGTCCGACCCCAATCTGATGCAAATCAACAAAAAAGCAAGAAAAAAAAATTGATAAATAAATGAAACGGAGTGGATACGAGAGAAACCTTCGTCCGTTGATGGCGCACATAGAACACATGCGTGCTTTCGCATACTTCTGATATTCCTCACGGTCCATTGCAGCACCACGTTTGAAGAGACGTCTCATTCGTTCCATTTTTTCCTCGTCATCTTTAGCCGATCGATCAAGCACTGCACGCAATTCACCTGTTTCGTCAAAAACCGACAATGCTTGATACATGCTCTGTGCACTGCAATTCAATTATATCTTTTAATCAAAATCCAATTTAGCATCTCCTCACAGTCAGCACTGCGTCACAGTGTGCTCTGATGTACTGCCTTTTTGTATCATGATATCTTTATATTTCAGACCTTCCAACATGTCTTAATAATCGCAATTAACAAATCACATTTGGTCCGTGCCATGTTAACAGCATCAACAAAACGTCAATAAGCGCAAAGTGACTGAGTGCTGTAAAAACGCTAGCCGACGATCGATAACTGGCGAGAAATGTGTGCAATGGCCTCAAAAGAAAGAAATCTTCGGAACTGAGCTAATTAGGCGCTCGGTGGTACGATTACAGCACAGCAATAAAATATCATGTCACTTTACTTGTTTAAGTAATAAATAAAATATTTGGTCTGCACTTAGCGCATGTGCCATACGAGAAAAACATTACGCAAACTTTCTTCTATGGTAGCTTATTATTACTTAAATGGCTAAGACGTGTGTGCGCGTGTTTCAAGCAACGGCTAGCAAATATTTCCATTGCTAAAATATCGGCGAACGAAAATTTTTGCTCTCTATTTCAGCTACAGAGTACGACAAATTTAACAAACATCAGCAACGCTTCACCAGCGACACAGTCTATACAAAGATGAAAGATATTTTTGACCAACAGAAAAAGCCACTAAGCTTGTAAGCAAATAAGATGCGCATTCGATCCGCCAGTTGGAACAACGAAGTCACCAAATTAAGAAAGGAATCATTCTGCCTTTACACGTCGAACGGTTCGAGTAAGTTCCGGTCACCAGAGAAGGCAATATGGGTATTAAACGAGTAAACTTAGACAATCGAATAAAGAACGAATGGGCCATTTTGAAAAATACACTTTATGGGCACAGCATGGTAAACCAAACAGTAAGTGTGAATGACAACTACACGAAACTGGGGACCCGTCCCGATCGATGACCAATCGCCCAATATGCCAGTGTATCAAATTGATAAAAACAGATACATACTCTCGGCCATAAAGACTGTACTTGACATCCTCTTTCATACCATCGTCAAATTGCGCACCCAAGTCCAGATTCTCCGCTGATTCGGCATTCATATCAGAAGCATTCAATATGGACTGTTTGGCGCTACGCAACACATCTGCAGACTGCAATAATCGCATGATTGCACGATGCACAACGAAAACTTTAGAGACTGTTGAATGTGCACTATTCCAAACCTAAAAATTTCACTGCCCCCATCGACTACGTTGTAGCTAACTCACTTGACTGTATTTTTATCACCCCTCTACATGCGCGCCAAAATATTAATGATTACCACTTTAGATGTGCTCTTTCTGAAGATGGCTTCCTTAATAGAAGCAAAGAGCAACTTAGCCAGGAATGATTTTTGGCTCGATTGCCTCTTTCGCCACATCTTGCTCTCCTGCAAAATGTTGCGAGAGATGCAATCGATAACTAGCGCCGCATAGTAGTGACGGATGCAAAATTTTGAAGATCCTCTACGACAGACTTCTTCGGGGTCAGTACTGCTATATGATATATGGCTACAGCTTTTGGGATTCTTGTACGCCCACACGCTTCTGTTAATTTCGACAGTTACCATCAACGCACCAGCGTAAGTGGAATAGACCATTACTGGCGCCCTTTTCCTATATTTCTTCATTACAAAAAAGTTGCTACATGCGGTAGCCAAGCGGAGCTAGAGATCGAATCCGGAGTTTCTGCCCAGCTCCTTAACTCCTCTAATTCCCTTTGCATGTGAGCAAATACAAGAGTCAACTTACCTCCTTGTGCATAGATGACGACATTAAAACACACTGACTTACAGTGCTGCATGCACTCTTTTGCCACGCAGGCAAATTTCGGTTATGTCATCGGATGGCCACTAAACATAAGATGAGTGGTGGTAGTGACCAGCAATCACGCATACTCCTTATAAATTATTTATAAGCGAATCCTACACAGCAATTGTCGGTAAGACAGCAGAGAGCGAAAATGAGCGAACTCATAAGAATTCCAAATTGCTGGCATTAGAAACAACCGAAACCGCAAACCAACACAGATTTCTAGGCATTAATTTAGCGCTATCTGGAAGTGAAGATGTAATAACCAGCCTTCAGATATTGAAATATTCTGTTCAACTGAGCGGGATGACGACGGAACTGAAAAAGGACGTCCACCATCTGAATCTTCTTGCTCCTGAAAATCCAAATATTTTACATGGATGTATTTCTTAATGCAAAAAGCCCAAAACTTCACCTAAATCCTTACCGCATAGCAACTGTAGCATACTTTTCGTAAATTTGCCTCAAATATGGTTCAGAGGTGCGAAAAAATAAAGCTAAAATCGAAAGAAACAAGGCAAGTTAAGATATCTTGGTCAGCCTCGACCCAAATTTCCTGCCTATAAGAATGTTTCACGTCCCATCGATTCCACGGTCTGATCAAATTTATCGCAGTCAGCGCATCGCATTTAACTCTAGCACATGCTACTATCAAATGTTTAGAGCTGGATGCAGCATCAATTTGGAGCATTAGAAAGAACCACGACGTTTTCATACAATTGCTGCTTCCTTTCATATCACTCGTGCTCGCCCAAAATGGTATTATATGAACTAAATGAAAACAATGAAAGACATCAACTTTCTCAGCTAAACCGAAAAATAAATTACTTTCCGCAAAATTTATGTTGCATTCGACAAATGGCCTCATCTACGACAGTCAAACAGAAATGCACAACCCAAAAGAAGATGAAAGCAAAAACGAACCCTCGGTGTCGAGCGGTCTTTTCTGCCTCTTTTACTATGGCTATCATTTGGCTGTGTAGAACGTCCATCACAAGCTTTTGACATCTAAATAATTGCTATCTCACAAAGGTTTAATAAAGAGTACTACACATTACAATCCTTCAGAAGAATGCCAATAAATGAGCAGCCACATCTAAGATGTTCTCGTGTCTGACAGTTAACAGAGCCCAATCGCACACCACAACAACAAATAGACCGTTTTGGCACTCATGCGCACATGTGCAGTGGCAGCCTGCAGAACGAACGCTCAAAGATAATTGTACGCATAGACTGAGGATGTAGCCGTACGGGTCTTTGCGCAAGGGAACACCACAGATCGCTTTGACGGGCGTAAGCTCCGATTATAGCACCATAGCGCTTATATTTGCCAGAGAAAGGTAACACCATGGCTCTTTGACTCTCTTATGTCTCCTATGGACACAAGAAAACGTCAAGTGTCTCCTTATTTCTCTTGAAGAACGAAACAAAATCTATTGTTTCGTTCGTCAAGAGAACTGGACAGGCATTCGATGGCTTTTAAAGTTGAAACCCCTGCAGACAGATCACTGTGTTCGTGAGGAGAATTAAAAACAGTACTGCCAGGTCACTTCTGAAATATGTCTAATTATCAATCAACTTGTCATTTCTTCAACAGATGCGATATTCTTACGAGAAGCTATCGGTTTGTTGAGTAGGTAAAACTGATCAAAATTATGGGTATCACTACACAAAAAAACACTTTCCTAAACTAGGTAATAAAGAAAACTTCAGGGACCTCAAACGCGACTTTTCGCTCCCCACACCCTGTGACATTAGGCGCTGATATCATTTAGGAAGGAAGAACACGAGAACGTACGATGCCTCAGGGACTCAGAGCTGCTTCAACAACGGTCTAAAAGAGAAATACAACGGGTGAAAATACTATAATAACTTACTCATCAAGTGGCTCTTGACCGTCTCCATAGGCGAACATCAAATTCGTGACAACGCTCTGAAGATCTTCTTGTTCATCACCACCTTCACTTGTACCACGAGTCCCGCAGCCACTCATTTTGCAGATTGCCCTGTACATGAACAAAAGTGTTACTAATACCTTACAACTTCCAGACGAAGAAAATGAGCAGACGCAAGAAATTCGGCTAACTTCTTAAGCCGCTATAGCAAATTTACTTCACAAATTCTCGTAATTCGCAAGTATGACATCCGACCTGGAGAACTACATGAAGGGTAAAATAGATGCATTTTCCATCCGCTTATTGCGAACGACCGAATTGGGGGACAACGGCCGACTTAACAAAAATGCAGAAAACAGGGGAACAACGGGAATGCCAAATTGTAACGCTGGCTAATCGAATATTGTAAGGAAGACATCTGCATGATACACAAAATCATATGAGAGAAAGTCCGAACAAAGTGGCGCATCTGCGGGAAGATACCACCAAATACTGTTTCATGTTTTTATACTGTTTCTATGCCCTTGTCACATAATCTTTCAACTAGAAAAGAAACAGCCTCATAAGGTGATGGCATGCTGATTAATCCTGAGTTCAGTATTTGACACATCTTCATTTACCCGTTTTGATTAATCGAAGCGTTATGGTGCTGTAGGCGGACCACGGAATCACTGACACTTTTCGACTGCGCGTAAAAAATAATCAGTGAATAGAACTCATGCGCACAGTGGAACGCGTGCATAGAATGAGAACAACGCGTACGAGTGTTGCGATGATTCTGGATCACCCTGATACGCGTACACTTCGTTGCCCCCATCATAACGCTTACGTTGTCCATAACTTTCACTCGCTAATGTAATGCCCTTAGAGAGGAAGGCACACACAACAGGATATATGAAATATGGAAAAGGCAGTAAGAAAAATGAATAATAAGGAAAAAATGAAAAATTAGCTCATCATATGTGATCAAAATTGACTGATTTGAGGAAAACTCCTCAGTGCTCGTCATCGTTTATAACAAAATTCCAGCTTGAAGGAAGTTGGGTCTGTCAGTGTAATCGAACACAATATTACTGCAGCATTATGAAGTATTTCCCACAAGTCTGATCCTTTTCGGTATTTGTTCGGCGTTTCTTCAGTCAGTTGAAACACTCACATTTTCGACAAGACAAACGAACCTTGAAGACTTGTTTACCTAGTTTAACTGAAATTGTAGTCGCAAACAATAAGTTGTCCACATGACAGCCGACTAACACGCCACCTGATAGGTGTAGCCCGCGGAACTTTCTAACAAATGCTTGCAAAAAGATGAGATGAGTGTATAAAAGAGGAGAAATAAAGCAAAGGCACCGAAGGATCCCAACGAATCGAGTGAAGGATAACGATTTTGCTTCCCTCATTGCCTTGATTCCCGCATTGGTGTTGATGAATGTGAAACGTAGCTTTTTATATACCCCCAATTGGCCATCTCGATCTTAATCGATCTCCCAACACGCATAAGCGATCACTCGAGATCAGTACATTCTAACTCGTTTCACGTAGCTAAGTGATGGTACCTTTACATTCAAAAGTGATTAGAAGTAATTCAGAACAGACTCCAAGCAGAAAATGACGAAAAGAATACTTGAAATGAGAGGCATAAGTGTAATGCCGGCTGTCCTCATTCGCATATTCTTTTCACTACTCTCTATCTCGAACATCCACTACGAATACCCTCTATTGCTGTGTGTGCCGTACTTGCCCCAGCTATTCTGGCGTCCTCTACCATTGCCCGTGTTTCGAAACCCTGAGGCCCACCGAACCGACACGAACTGTCGATACCCGGATAAAATGGAGATTTCGGTAATACCCTAAGGTGTTGAAGATTTCGCGACGATGCTAATTCTGGCATTGTCGAAGTTTTGACCATAGTTGAAGGTGTCCTTGATCTCTAGTGCATGAAATCTGTGCGCTCTATGTTTCCCGATTGTTTTTGAATTATGAGTTGATCTGCGGTAATATGATTTAGGAGATGAGTTGTGTGTTCGAGAAGAGGCTGTTCGCTTCGTTGGGTGTGCTGATTGGTCGATATGCTAAGCACGAACTTCAAGCGTTCGCGAGAGCACAGATGCTGAGAGCGAACCACACTACTATGAGATCATCGCGGAGTTACAACAAGATTAACTACTCATCAGGTAATTGGACAAGACTATCAGTTGAAAAATCGCTTCAATTGTTGTTTTTTTTCTTGTAGTACTTCCCCATAATTCCTCCATCCGTGCAAATATTATTTTCATTTCACTGTTTAGTTGTTTATTATTTACGCATGTCTTATTTGTTCATTCGTTTCCCTAATGGGATTTCTTTTTTAGCGCATACAACGGAAATAAAGACGAAAAACACGAATAGGAGAAGTCGTTTGTGCGTTCACTCAGTTCAAATTAAGGATACGCTACTTCTAAAATAAAATTGTTCTCTTCACAAGTAAGCTACTTTGAATACTAGAGAACAGCACCACCACTCCATGCTTGTATCACTGGTTGTGCTCGAGCGCTCGCTTACATGCACTTACTTGTCCTATTTTGACTTTTCATGTGTTCTTGAACAGAACATTGAGATACGGTATTTGGCGAAAATTATGACAACGGTAAAGAAACCCATAGATTATCGACTTGTGAAAATGTCAGGAGGAATCGTTTCGAAAATAAGAATTTGATAGCTGCAAACGTAGGGCCGTTCAAAACTTCTGTGCATTTGAGGTACGCTATGGTGGTGGAGAGGATGGGTGAAGATAAGAGCAATTTTGTTTTTAAATATCAAAATAAAGCGCTAACAAGAATTAGGACTGCGTGCAAAGGATTAGTTGGTTTAGATTTGATTGAACTCGAACGCTAAAGTATGCGGTTCTCGTAAGAGGTATTATTGTTATTCTCGTAAGTTCTTGTAGCTTAATACTTGTAAAAATTCTTGTGAGAAATTCATGTAGCTCGAAATTACTGTGAAGTTGTGCAGCATTTGCAATTTGGAAAGAACTTTACAAATTGCGATACTTTGCAAAAAAAAATCGAATTAGTGAAATTCACGCAAATCTTGGAGAGCAAGAGACAAAGACAGCAAGAGGGGTTAAGCGTCAGTCATTCTGCTCATAGAAAGTTTTCAACACGGTGGAGTCGTTTTGCAATCACCGCTTTGCTGATTGGCCCTCAAGTGAGGTGAATTCGTTCGATTTGATAGAGACCCGCTATATGCTCTGAACATATTTACTGTTTCCTTACATTTGAATAAATTCGTATGTTAGTAATTGCCGGGATTCGTGTGTTCAGTTGATTGTATTTTTACTCGGCGTTCACAATGTTGATCGCGTAGTTAACACTGTGAACTGTCGTTGTTAAGACAACCATATATGCATAATTGATGCAATTAATTTCGCTTGATTGGCACCTTGATACCAGACCAGCCTAGTAGTATAATTGCATTCATCTTCATACATAATGGGAGTCCGGTCAGTCGCTCAGATGCTGGAGAGGTGAAATGTGTTCATATATAGCATAATGAATTCACGTACATAGAAAAGACAGCATAGTTATTTTAATCAATCAAACTTCTCTATATATATTATATATATATATATACATATATATATATACATGTGTATATATATATGTATATACATATATATAGAACTTCCATGAACGCTGCTTGTTTTCAGCAGCTGGTGTGCGCGTTGAGGAATTTCGTAGCCGTGACTTAAAACGAGAAAATGGGCCATTTTGGATGATTTTGGATGATTTTAATTCTTTTCAAATCGATCATTTTCGACGGGGTTCGACCCGATGTTACCTGCAGTCGTTTTTAAGGTTTTAAATACATGACACATCAGCTGGAAAATATTTTTACTGTGCTTCATTTACATCTTCCCGAAATTCTTTCTACAATACCTTTTTGTAACCACTTCAGCACCTTCCTAGTTTTTTCGTAATAAATGCAATTTGTATAAATTTTTCAATACGTATAAATAGACTAAGTTTGGACTATCAAATGTAACGAAATTTTTTCATAAAATTTCCAAGATTTGCCGTTTTTTGTGCTCAAGCAGATTAAAGTAGTCATAAATAGGATTATTTCATACCTAATTTTGCGTTCTTTTCAATGCTGTGGCCGGTTGTGCTCTTCGATCGCTGTGATTTGTGTTGATCTTAGTGGTTTCGTCTAGGCCGGCACAACTGTCGAGCGCAGAATGCATTCTTGTACAATGAATGATGCCTTTGTACAAGTGCTCACAGTCGCCTCTCTATCATTCGCTGTTATCGCGTTCCACGTGTAACACTTCTCTGTTGAATTGTTTTGTTCCACTATGTGCACTTTGCGCGGTTTATACTCCTTTTGATCGCTGTGTCAGCTCAACAAATCGCGGTAATGTTGTGTGAATGTAAACGGAGGAGGGGTGCAGGAGGTGTAGAGTATTTTTAAGTCCCAAATGATGTCGTGACCGCTGAAGTAAGGAGCGAATAACACGCATTCATCATTTTGTTTATTTAATTTGCAAAAATCGTTACGAACTGTAGGATATTTAATGAAGCTTAAAAAGTTCGCTTTATGAATAGATTTCTCATGAAAAGTTTGATCTTGATTATAAAATATTTCATTGTTCAAAACTCGAGAACGGGATATCCCGATGCATTTTTTACTTGTTTGTATTTCTTTTGGTTTTCTCGTTTACGACTGACCATGTATTGGCCGAAGCGTTTGTTGAGCAGCGCATAATAGTCTCTTCGTTTCCCTTTTGCATGCTAGGAAAACCAAATTATGCGTGATATATGAAAGCTTCGTCGTTAGTGAACATTTTTTTTTCAGATACTGTATTGAGTGAATGCTTGTGGAATAATACCGTTGATGGGCTTGACGTGTGCATTTTGGTTTTCGTCCCACTTAATGTCACACTTAAGTTTATTTGTGCGAACGTATTTGGTTATCTTTAGGTGATTCAACGATGGCGAGCGTACTCGACCAGATTAAGAAAGTAACAGTCGTTGTTGCGGACACCGGTGATTTTAAGGGTAGGTCATCGTTGTCTTTTGAGTTGTTTTATCTAACATTTCAAATCTGCAACTGGCGAACAGTTTCACTTTTAATTCCACGTTTAGGACGTTTGTTTTCACTGCAAATTAAACTTGAAACGGTGGTGTTCGATTCGACTGTTGTCCGCTTTTATGCTTACTGTTGTTTCATTAGCGCAAAAAAAAAACGTAAAGTTATCGGCAGCTTCGTAATTGGTGATGCATGTCAGTTGAGGTATTTTTTAAGCGTCACGAGTTAACGGGATAAGTTTGAGTTCATTATTTATATCTTATCTAAGTGGGCAGAGGAATTTCTTTGAATTACATGCATGAAGACATTTATGTTGCAGAGGGTTTTCGAGCCTCAACTAATAAATCCTTAAAGAATTCACTCTATTCCATTGCATTTTATTTGTTGTCCTTTTCGTTTCCGGTCAGGGTTAGCGCATTATACGCATGAATAACTTTCACTGATAAGTCCGAGTTAAACGTGAATCTCAGTAAATTGAAATACTCTTACTTTTCGAATCGGCAACGCTGTGCGTTAGTATTCGGCGAGACGACAGTTCCAAAGGTCAGTCAGTAAACAACAGAGCGAAAATATCGAGATCGATATTACAGTCCTTTTCAGTGCGTTTTAGAAAAGGACTGAGTGTAGCATACTTAAGCATGCACACTGATGAGTACAACAGAGCGAAAATATCGAGATCGATATTACAGTCCTTTTCAGTGCGTTTTAGAAAAGGACTGAGTGTAGCATACTTAAGCATGCACACTGATGAGTACAACAGAGCGAAAATATCGAGATCGATATTACAGTCCTTTTCAGTGCGTTTTAGAAAAGGACTGAGTGTAGCATACTTAAGCATGCACACTGATGAGTACAACAGAGCGAAAATATCGAGATCGATATTACAGTCCTTTTCAGTGCGTTTTAGAAAAGGACTGAGTGTAGCATACTTAAGCATGCACACTGATGAGTACAACAGAGCGAAAATATCGAGATCGATATTACAGTCCTTTTCAGTGCGTTTTAGAAAAGGACTGAGTGTAGCATACTTAAGCATGCACACTGATGAGTACAACAGAGCGAAAATATCGAGATCGATATTACAGTCCTTTTCAGTGCGTTTTAGAAAAGGACTGAGTGTAGCATACTTAAGCATGCACACTGATGAGTACAACAGAGCGAAAATATCGAGATCGATATTACAGTCCTTTTCAGTGCGTTTTAGAAAAGGACTGAGTGTAGCATACTTAAGCATGCACACTGATGAGTACAACAGAGCGAAAATATCGAGATCGATATTACAGTCCTTTTCAGTGCGTTTTAGAAAAGGACTGAGTGTAGCATACTTAAGCATGCACACTGATGAGTACAACAGAGCGAAAATATCGAGATCGATATTACAGTCCTTTTCAGTGCGTTTTAGAAAAGGACTGAGTGTAGCATACTTAAGCATGCACACTGATGAGTACAACAGAGCGAAAATATCGAGATCGATATTACAGTCCTTTTCAGTGCGTTTTAGAAAAGGACTGAGTGTAGCATACTTAAGCATGCACACTGATGAGTACAACAGAGCGAAAATATCGAGATCGATATTACAGTCCTTTTCAGTGCGTTTTAGAAAAGGACTGAGTGTAGCATACTTAAGCATGCACACTGATGAGTACAACAGAGCGAAAATATCGAGATCGATATTACAGTCCTTTTCAGTGCGTTTTAGAAAAGGACTGAGTGTAGCATACTTAAGCATGCACACTGATGAGTACAACAGAGCGAAAATATCGAGATCGATATTACAGTCCTTTTCAGTGCGTTTTAGAAAAGGACTGAGTGTAGCATACTTAAGCATGCACACTGATGAGTACAACAGAGCGAAAATATCGAGATCGATATTACAGTCCTTTTCAGTGCGTTTTAGAAAAGGACTGAGTGTAGCATACTTAAGCATGCACACTGATGAGTACAACAGAGCGAAAATATCGAGATCGATATTACAGTCCTTTTCAGTGCGTTTTAGAAAAGGACTGAGTGTAGCATACTTAAGCATGCACACTGATGAGTACAACAGAGCGAAAATATCGAGATCGATATTACAGTCCTTTTCAGTGCGTTTTAGAAAAGGACTGAGTGTAGCATACTTAAGCATGCACACTGATGAGTACAACAGAGCGAAAATATCGAGATCGATATTACAGTCCTTTTCAGTGCGTTTTAGAAAAGGACTGAGTGTAGCATACTTAAGCATGCACACTGATGAGTACAACAGAGCGAAAATATCGAGATCGATATTACAGTCCTTTTCAGTGCGTTTTAGAAAAGGACTGAGTGTAGCATACTTAAGCATGCACACTGATGAGTACAACAGAGCGAAAATATCGAGATCGATATTACAGTCCTTTTCAGTGCGTTTTAGAAAAGGACTGAGTGTAGCATACTTAAGCATGCACACTGATGAGTGCTTATGCAGACATCGAAGTCGTGCAGTTGAATATCGTTTAGAGCAGTGTAGTCTAAAGAAGTTGCTCGACACGCCACCCAGTTCATAATTTAAATGGTGAGATGTTGCTGTAGTTTCGAGAGCGTTATGCAAAAACACCTTCTGTTTTCATTAATTAGGTCAGTGACTGAGTAGGCTAGGGAGTTTACAAAAATATTTCTGCTTGTTCCAGCTGTCCCTTTGGACTAAAGAAGTGCTGGTTTCTGCAGGAAAAGTGGCCGAATTTTGCAGTATTGAGCGCAAACAGTTCTGAGCAGCAGCGCATCCTAGGCACCCTAGGAACCCTAAGCAAGTTTGTGCATCTCAAAGATAACTACGCAGTTGTTTTGCGGGAGCATTACGTCTACGTACTATGTTCGCATATTTTCCACCGTCATTCACTTGTTACTTTTTATCTATAGAGCAAGTGTCCCGTGCATTGCTTTAGTGCGGAAATGCGTCGTTGCGCAAGTGATTAGTTACGTTTGGAAATATGCATGAGTCGCAAAGACGATTAATTTTGTTTGATTGTCATTAGCATCATCTGAGCTCCAGCTCGAGTTCCATCTTTCAGCAATGGAAGAATTCCATCCAACAGATGCGACTACGAATCCCTCCTTGTTGCTTGCCGCCACCAAGATGGACGCCTACAAGCATTTCTTGACCAAGTCTATTGAATACGCCAAACAGCACGCCACTGATCGAGATCAGGTATATGCTTGCAGTTACATCTTCGCATGTTTGCTGTTCAGAGGACTTCTTAGGTTCCCTTCGGTCTTAGAAAAAGTTTTTTTTTTGCTTTTTTTTGTTGCATAAGTTCCGACGTATATAGTCTGAATGCAGAGTTGTGAAGTGTACAAATCACTTTCGGGTCCGCACTATTCATTCAGAATTTGCATTCGAGCTTTACATCACTCCCCGCTTCTCCAGTCTCCCCCGCCCCCTCCTCTCTTACGTTTTCCAAATTAAGTCCCATCTCCTTTCGAGCTGGAATGCCACAGTCTTCGGCGTTTTGATTTCGAGAGTGAGCGGTGGTTGACATGAATTAGCTATAATTTCATTTTTGACAGGAATTTCATTTTTTTTAAAGTCGCAGAGGTCTTTTATGAGCACAGGTCATGAATAGCTGATTTAAGGTTAGAAAATTACTTCGGAAAAGTTGCATGGGGTTTGTGTTGTGATGACTTTACTGTACTAAAAGATTTGTAGCAGCATTTTAGCCGACTTTACCGTTTCACCGCTGTTAATTCAGACTCACTTAAACGCAACCATTTTTTGATGTAATTTCTTCGTCTCATTAGTAATTTTATGGTTATTGTAACCTCTGTGGTGCTCTAAGTGTAAAGTACCTATGTAAGGCTAACTACTACTTGTAATCATTCATACGCCTAATGTTCACGCATGCGCTTCATTCAGCGCATGTTTCATTCACAACTTAAGTTCATTTTTATTTCCCTGCTTTGCGCTCATGTTGTACTTTCACCTGGCACCGTACCGCTTACATCGCACAGTTTCTCATTGCAGATTCGAACAATTGCAATGGAAAAACTGTTCGTATTGTTTGGCAAAGAAATACTGAAAATTATTCCTGGCCGTGTCTCAACGGAAGTCGATGCAAGGTATGTTGTACTTTCACCTGGCACCGTACCGCTTACATCGCACAGTTTCTCATTGCAGATTCGAACAATTGCAATGGAAAAACTGTTCGTATTGTTTGGCAAAGAAATACTGAAAATTATTCCTGGCCGTGTCTCAACGGAAGTCGATGCAAGGTATGTTGTACTTTCACCTGGCACCGTACCGCTTACATCGCACAGTTTCTCATTGCAGATTCGAACAATTGCAATGGAAAAACTGTTCGTATTGTTTGGCAAAGAAATACTGAAAATTATTCCTGGCCGTGTCTCAACGGAAGTCGATGCAAGGTATTCATCTTCGATGCTTATATTTTAAACATTTTTTTGTTATATACGTTCTCAGTCCCATTGCAAAAAAAGAGTGCTGCTATTGAAAGGAATTGTTAATGAATTCCGAGGAGAATTCTCTGCACAGTATCCGAATTCATCAATATTAAAGCTCAACAGGAATGAAAGCTTGTGGTGCTGAAGTGATAAGTGATGTAGAAGAAGAGTCAAATTTACCGATTTTGCAAACGAATGATTTAACGGCGCGATTTTTGATCGATTTGAAAAAATAATCGTTTTGTGATCAAGAAATGCTCTTCGGATAGATATGCTTATGATTATCATATATTGCTGCCGAAACTTTCGTAAAACTTTTCATTACGTATTTTCCTTGCCATCTTTTTTTTTAACGGCGATGTATTTAGCCTTTTCTTTTCTTTGCATTCTTGGAACGCCATGGTTGATTTGATTTTATGAGGAAACATGGGAGAGATTGTTTTATCACGGAAATCGGCTTGAAAACAGGTCTGAGAAAAGGTTTGTGAAGGCGTCGAAAGAGGCTGATTTAAAAATGAGCAGCTATTAATTACTCTTTTATAAATCACAGTGATGTTTTTATATGTTCTTTCGTCCTCTTTTTTTATATCTGTGAGAAAGACATGAGCAACTAACTACTTGTAAGTCAGAGTGCTAAATTAATCGGTTTCAAGGTAGATTATATTGTGCACTGGTGGTACTCTGTGTAATTTATTTCTCATCGTTTAAGACTCTCTTTCGACAAAGATGCCCAGATCGCGAAAGCACTCTCTTTGATTAAGCTTTATGAGGAGGAGGGAATCAGCAAGGAGAGGATACTCATCAAACTTTCATCCACATGGGAAGGAATACAAGCCGCAAAGTTTGTTTTTCTAGTCTCATGTTGTTTTGTTTTTTTTTTTTAAATCCTCTGTTTGTTTCCTGTTAACATACTTCTAGTATTTATTTTTTATTCATAAAAGACTTACGGTGCACTTATGCTACAGCACATACTGCTTGTCGCCTATGGAAAGTTTTTAGAGGTACAGTCGCTTTTACTATTTGCTCACAGATTAAATTTTTGTGGAGGAAGTTAGTCGGTGAAGCAAGCTAATCTAGAGATTAACCATCCTGTTTATAGGGATCGTCTACAATTTTTGGGTGTATTAACTTTGTTGTTATGATATTTTTTTTATTAAGATTTGAACGGTCTTGCAAGGGGGGGGGGTGAGGGTGGGAGCGAGCAGTTACATGGTGAGTGGTAGTTAAGCGCTTCGGCTCTCGAGGTTGCAGCTCACTTCCCGCCTGCCAGGATAAAAAGAAGTGTTGATTCAAGACTGTGCATGTGAAATCTTGATTATGACGCTGACAGAGGCTGTTGTGGTAGAGTTTGAGCGTAAATGCCAGTGTAATGAATGAAATCCTCTATTTATGATGAACGTGAAGGGCGAAACACCACGCTGGCACTGCAGATCTCGGGCGGCATTAAACTGTTATGCGGGAGTTTTAACGAAGATTGTGAAAATATTATTCCAGGCACTAGAGCACCCTGTCTACATCCTTCCATGGGCTACATGAGGGCGTCCTTCCTAAAAATTCCACCTGCGTCCTTCGTTATCACACTGTTATTGATTTTTTGTCCAGAGTTTTGGAAAGTCAGCACGGTGTACATTGCAACATGACGCTGCTGTTCGATTTCTATCAGGCAGTTGCATGTGCAGAAGCGAACGTCACTCTCATCTCTCCATTCGTGGGTCGTATCCTCGATTGGCATGTTAACAACACCGACAAGAAGTCCTTTGATAGACACACTGATCCTGGCGTGTTGGTTTGTTCTTCCTTTTCGATTCTGTTTGTGGGCAGTCGCCTGAATGATGGGTGAACTATCAGATATCGTTACACATTTTGCTGATATAGCACTTGAACAGATGACCTGTTGTCGGCGTATAGGACACGCAGTTACATTTCCAGGCTTATATGCAAATTTTTCTGCCTCTCAGTATCACCGGAAATCGTACAACTTCCTCGGAAATGCGAGCTGACGTTGTAATATAGCGTACGTTGTTAATCAGTTGCAGTGTTTCTACGAGTTATGAGATCATTGAAAGTTTCATAAGCTTGCTGATCGCTCGACTTCAATCGTCTGGTGGCAGTGGTCGCTATATCGCTCAGTTCTCTCACAGCACAGTGTAAATGTGAATTTGTTCTTCAGAGTGTTAAAAAAATCTACAATTATTATAAGAAGTATGGCTACAAAACGCAAGTGATGGCTGCATCATTCCGAAATACAGAGGAAATCAAAGGTCTCAATGGCTGTGACCTTCTTACAATCAGGTACGTGATATATATGTATATATATATATATATATATATATTGTGTTCGGACGTAGTCACTTGATAGAGTGCTGTGTTTGGCTTTTGGCTCATACTTTTCAGTGGTGGGAAACGTTTGAAACTGCGCGACCATGGATTTGAGTTCTGTTCCTGGGAAAAATTTTATAGTTTCTTCATATCTTACTTGCTTTTTTTTCTGCAAATTTGCATCGGAGCAATAAGGTAAAAAGGGAATTTGTTACACCACGGCAATTCAAAGCGTTCATTTGGTGCAGAAACATAAAAAGGTTGGCAAAGCGGTAACTCCCTTCCCATCTCCGTCCCCTTCCTTCAGCCAGTGAAGGATGGGGTTGAAAAGGGAAGATTGGGAGGGCGCAGTTCAGTTAAAGATTCAGCAAATGAACCTCTGGAATTTAAAAATTTTCACTGTTTGCGATACCCATTCAAACATGCCAAAAACACTTTGAGCAGTTATAAGCGCAGTGAACTAAACATTTGTATGTTGGTTACAGCTCATCACTTTTCTTTGCTGTAACACTACAGACCCGCTGCTCGTGACTCCATTATGTTACCGTGGAAGGCCTATTTTGGTAACGTTCATACCTCTAAATAAATTTGAAGGCGAATACAAGCTCCCCACTGGATCCTGCCGTGAGATTTTAAATTGTTTTCTTTTTGGGTCTACATCAAATGGCACCTCAAGCTATGGTCATACCATGACTGCTAGGAAAGACATTGAGTATGCTCACTCAATCGGACATGCTCTTATACGCCCAGAAAACCCTTGTTTTTCTCCATTTTTTGATACATGGCCATTCGAAAAAACCGATTCTTCCCTCTCCATGTCTCC
>JPKZ01022847.1:1176373-1215434 GCA_000803305.1 Toxocara canis
GCTAGCGGCTGAACGGCTCCATGCAAGGTCCGGGCTGAACTTAATAATGCCCTGCAGCATCCACTGGAACTGCGGATGCTGCAGGGCATTATTAAGGACATGATTCCTTTTTCATGTAAGTTTTGCCAGGCGTTCTTTTTCGCCGTTTCACCACTGGTCATTATCTTCTGTCCGTTGGCCCGCACAGTTTTGCTTTATTTTACTTATCGATAAAGTAATCCATGCCCTTTTCTTCACGCATGGCAAGAAAAACTGCAGGTACGAAAAGTACAGTATTGGTATTGTACTTTTTGGGCCAAAATACTTGGTACAGTATTGTACCATATTTCGGCCGTCAAGTACAGTATAGGTATGGTACGATCCGTTTTTTCAGGGGGTGGTATTTGTACAGTATAATACCATTTTTCCAAGGGAAGTACAAGTACAGTATCCTACCGAAAAATCTGGTACGATGGCATCACTAGTGACCACGTTGTTTAGCCAATGAGAGAAAAATACCTCATCGTACCTAACAGGAAAATACTTTTTGATGCTTACGAATATAACACATGAGAGTCGGGAACTTCAAAATGGGATTAAAATCATTCATAGGCAACCGCTCCCCCACACCCTCCCCCTCCCATCCCTTTTTTAATTTAAGGTAGGGAAAGGGGAGAGGGAGGAAAAATGGAAAGGTTACATGAAAGTGTCTGATTTCTTGAGGACTTGTCTATAGCTGAGCAAATCGACAAATAATATAAAGAATTAAATACTTTTGTTGAAATTTTTAAAGAAAAATCGTCTAGAAACAAGATATTGTTCGTGTTATTGGCATGAAATAAGTGAACTTAATGCTCACACCAAATACTTAGGCCTTAAAATTACGATTCGTATGTGTTTAGCCGTATTAAGCCTGCCTTAATTTCTGCTTAATAAAACTAGCTACTAATGAGACGCTCCTAATTTGTGCGCACATGCGCAATGTTATATTGAATATGGCAACAAGCGCACAACATAGACGACAAACACGGAGCCACTACATGTTTTGTCATGTTTCCTTGATTCCAACAATTTGACAACGCTCTTCACTAAGCTCATCAACTGCTGTACAATTTCTAATAAGGTTCATATTGCTTCGTATAGCAGTTTTTGTTTCATTGACCAAATTTAAAGGTAACTTCCAAATGGACGAACTTTCTTACACAAAAATTGCATTTTTGCCTTATCTTTGATTGATTTTTTATGTGGTGTTTAAAAAGTCTATTTGAAAAGAATGGTTCATCTGGAGTTTGGTCATCTGTTTTCAGTATTACTTACGAACTCCCAAGGGAAATTATTGACTATCAGTATAAAAGACGATGAAGAGAGAACAAGCAATCGAAGTTCAAGTTTGGTATATACATTTCACTGACACATTATGCTCACACTTTTGGCTGCTCGATTTCACAAATGAACGAATATCCACTGGAATTGCTGCTCTCTTCAAACTCTTAAATATTTCTTTTTGTTGCATTTTGATTTCATCTATAATTTGAAATTTACTTATGCAATAAGATCGATTTATAAACTGGCTATAAGGAACCCCTCTCATAAAGACGGTTCTCCACCACAAATCTCCACCTTCATTGTTAAAAAAATGATCATTGCGTTGTAATTGTTTTTAAACAACGGTTGCACTGTAGTTGAAATTTTTTACTCTATCTTTAGCCTTCTTTTAAAAGTTAGCTTATCCTAATATGAAGTATATAGTGAAATGATTTTCGTTTAAAAATTCAAAGAAATATTTGATTTTTTTTCGCACGCTTCACTTTGAAGCAATTTTCAAATTTTTAAAGTATATCCTACTAAAATAAATTCAGTTGTATTTATGTGATGGCAATGGATAAGATCGTGTCGTTCGCACACAAAAAGGAAATGTCCTACGTTCTATTCTTTCAACGTTAGACTGCATCACATTGGGAACAGAGTGGGATGTGGCTTTTTATAGGGAAATTACGATAAGTGAAGGTCACAATATGGCATTCGACAACCCGGCGTGCATTTAACAGTTATATAGCAGATAGTGCAAAAGACAAGACGATACATAAAGTAGGAGTAATTAGGCGCGAACAGAATTCCAGTGCACTTACGCTTGATGAGAAGGGGGCGGAGGGCACTTAAGCATACATCTTTGCCGAAACATCCGCGCTTTCGACATTTACGTCTCAAACCTTTTCTTTGAAATAAGAATAAGGTTAATTTTGCTGCTCTGATATGTTACTTCAGTGTCCTGCTCCACTTCTCCCTCTTTAAACCCCCTTCCGCTTACTGTATTATACCGAATATGGAAGGGACAAACATCATCATACCGGACATGATACGTTTGGGGAAATCACGCCTAGACTTGAGTTTATAGTGTCATAGGGAAAAAAAGCCGCACAGAGATGCTTACAACATTGGCTTTGAAGGGTTATGAGCATAGAAGATGTTCTAGAAACAGGAAAGGAAACCCTAATTATAAATGAAGCGAGAAACAAAACGAAGTTATATAGCTTATTTGTTTGAGACGTTTGTGACCGTAAAGCATAATTTTTCGCCACAACTGAAATTGCTATTCGGTTGGCCAATTTTTTTTGGAATGACTAGCCTTTCGAATTTTTCTGGAATGACTAGCCTTTCGAATTTTTCTGGAATGACTAGCCTTTGGAATTTTTCTGGAATGACTAGCCTTTCGAATTTTTCTGGAATGACTAGCCTTTGGAATTTTTCTGGAATGACTAGCCTTTGGAATTTTTCTGGAATGACTAGCCTTTGGAATTTTTCTGGAATGACTAGCCTTTGGAATTTTTCTGGAATGACTAGCCTTTGGAATTTTTCTGGAATGACTAGCCTTTGGAATTTTTCTGGAATGACTAGCCTTTGGAATTTTTCTGGAATGACTAGCCTTTGGAATTTTTCTGGAATGACTAGCCTTTGGAATTTTTCTGGAATGACTAGCCTTTGGAATTTTTCTGGAATGACTAGCCTTTGGAATTTTTCTGGAATGACTAGCCTTTGGAATTTTTCTGGAATGACTAGCCTTTGGAATTTTTCTGGAATGACTAGCCTTTGGAATTTTTCTGGAATGACTAGCCTTTGGAATTTTTCTGGAATGACTAGCCTTTGGAATTTTTCTGGAATGACTAGCCTTTGGAATTTTTCTGGAATGACTAGCCTTTGGAATTTTTCTGGAATGACTAGCCTTTGGAATTTTTCTGGAATGACTAGCCTTTCGAATTTTTCTGGAATGACTAGCCTTTCGAATTTTTCTGGAATGACTAGCCTTTGGAATTTTTCTGGAATGACTAGCCTTTCGAATTTTTCTGGAATGAATAGCCTTTCAAATTTTTAAATCTTCACTTGTTGTGAACATACAAAGTTGTTTTTAATTTTGCCTGCGAACATCTTTGGCAATCGTTCTCCTCATTCCATCACACTAATCTAGTACGGGCCAGTCGATACGAAAATGTTCTGAGCGCCCAAGCAATCAGCATTGTTGCTATTATGCCAGTCACGTACAACATGTGATTAGTTCCCATCGGTTACGCTTTTTGCTCTCAGCGTTGGGCCGCTTGTTTATAAGGTTTCGAATAGTTTCAGCCACTCACTATTCGGTCGGTGTGATTTGCCCATCCACTCGGCTTCTTATCACGCTCTATCAGTCAATCACATGGAATCTCACGCAGAAACTACATATCTGTGCGAAAAACTAACGAACTAACTGTGCCTGTACAAGCACACGGGCGAACCATAACACCGCTTTCCGACTGGCAAATGCGACATGCACGCTTCTCCACTCCTGACGATGATTCAGTTGGGGAGGACGGAGGAGTGCTAAAAGAAACATATGAAGCACGCTCAAAAGTCATCTTTAA
The DNA here is from genome assembly GCA_000803305.1 of Toxocara canis. NCBI lineage: Eukaryota > Metazoa > Nematoda > Chromadorea > Rhabditida > Toxocaridae > Toxocara > Toxocara canis. The sequence continues at coordinate 1,180,246 of JPKZ01022847.1, forward strand.
ACAAGCTATCTGTGCTAAGTAAGCTCATCGAGCTGATCATTAAAAATGAAAGCTTGCATTGGAAATTTTATAAAAGGCAAAGCCTGGATGAGGACGTCAAAAAATGCGAAAATTGTGGCAACCGAGAGTTGCTGTCGAAATTCCGACGTTCTCGTTGGGATGCGAACTCGTAACGATTTCAAACAACGCTCTGGTTCAGGCAAAAATAAAGAGTAAAAAGAAAAACAGAATTAGCCAATTGCAGAGATAGCCAAAAGAAAGACATTTGTCACTCTCAGTTTAGAATCGTATGACAACAGTGTCAAGATGTTTTAAACTTTTCATAAGCCTGCAACTGCACGATTTTTGTTTTACTTGCTAACAAATTCCACTTTTCTCATGTTTTCCCTTTTCTGATGCGTTCAAAGCCGTCACGGAATAAAATAATCTATAGGGCGAATGATTCGACGCGATGTCTCTAAGAAAGTGATGTGTGTCGCATGTAACGGTTCCTAAAGTTCATTCTCATTCCATGCTTGTTTTCACTCTACACAGCTGCTTCACACGCTGCTTACGCTTGTCTTTCCAATCTATGTGGTCACAAGCTCCACATCCAGCACCATAACGCTTAGTTTGAAGAAGAAGAAGAAGAAGAATACTTTTTATTCACATGAATGAAGAAAAAAAAAGTCGCTTAGCCAATATTATTATTATCGATCGCGCATCTTTACGTGATATTTTACTGTTGCTTAAGTTTAGAACACAGTTCAGAATCATAACCGTGAGCGAAAAAGAATGATATTTTATCAGAGAGGCTCTGGATGCTATTATTAAGTAAAAACTTAAAATTATTTTTAATGCGCTATTAAAAGACAAACTTGCAAATCTTGATCTGAATCGGTGCACTTTTATGCACAACTGTTGGTAGGACTGTGGTATCATTAGCCTTTTCTGATGACGGTGTCGATTCGTCGGATGCATCCCGCTGAGATTTCCCACCAATCGTGCCTTCATTTAAACAGTGCGCCGTCTCTGCTACTGTCCGATATGAATCCCCCTCTGCTTCGTCGTTACTCTTTTCTACAACGAGCATTGGTCAACGCATCAAATCTTCATTCAGTTGGCCTAGCAAGAAACTGGCCTAGACAAGCTGTCATACATACCAAATTCTTTTCCACGTTGAGGAGTTTCTGACATTTTTCTAACGGGCCGAGAGCTCAAGCTTTTAAAAAGCACAACAAAATGCTTGCAAAAGCAAATTGAATGAAGCGAAGACGTGTTAGCAAGGAGAAGTTCAGTGGTAGTGTTCTATGATGTTTAATGTTCGTCATGAGAGATGATCCAACTGTTGTCGTTACGACCTCCCATATTGTTGTGGATCCACATTAAAGGTGAATTTAAACTTTAGCGTAGATCAGCTGATGTCAGGATGCAGAAGATTCTCAATCCCTTTAGGACTCGCTGCTCACTGATGCGACAACTGCTGTTGAACACACCAATTGGTGGAAGCAAAATAAACCTATCGGTCATGTTTAGGACTGCGAACTCGGTGACTCTATTTCATCGTAATTTTTCATAACTTCACATAAATTCCTTGAATCCTCCATTTATTCCCTACCATATATTTTTCATATAATATGCCAATTTTTTTTGGGTCCGCAACAGCTGGCCAAATCAGTTCGCGATCACATCGGCGTATCAGCGTACCTAAGAGAGTGCCGACGATTCCTTCTTGAATCGTTCGTATAAGGAGACCGTACGACGTCCATTTGACAAGCATTTAGTATACAGGCAGCGACTAGGATTAGATCAGGTGTTCAGCGTATGGGCAACGCGATTAGCGTGATATGACGACGATATCATAATTTTAAAGTCTGTTTTAAGAAAGTGCTTCCAAGTTTGGAATTTCTGACTGTATCAGTTCAAAAGGTATATCAGTCTTCTGAATATTTCATTGCAAGCAGGAAGCAATGCGTGTATCTTATGAACATTTTACGTTTGATTCTACGAGAAAAGCGCATTCGCAATAGTACAGAGTTGCTTTCCCTTTTGTGCCCGACCATCCTTTTCACATTGTACATTAAAATAAATATCGAAAACAACGATGACTAAAACAAATGTACAGAATTTATCGTCTATACGTCATGAATACTTAGAGCAGAAAATATTCTAATCTGGCTGCATGATAGAGCCGTCGATTCGCACGAACTTAGTTGAAATACTGTGTCAAAGTATACCACAAAGCAACCATTGTAACAAAAAGCGCTAATCATAGATAGGCTAAGGGAATCGAATTTGAACGCGAGGTTGTGTGCAGCGCACTTCTTTGAGGGGAATAACTAAAATTCCTGCTTTGATGCTCCATGAGCGAAGGAGAGGGGCGTAATAGCTAAGGAAATAAAGAGATTCTTCTCAATGCTTCAAGACGAGAGTGACTGAATGAAGCGGATTGTTGTGCAAAAAAAAAAGAGGATAAAATCCATTATTCGGCGGTTCTCAAATGTTTTTTGCATCCTAGCCCGGATTTGCCACTTTTACGAATTTACCAAAGGACTAATTCCTGGTTGTTTCACATAGTTAAGTGTTTTAAGAACCGCTGACTTTAAAAAGAAAAATTGTCGGAAAAGGTGTTCGCGAACATTACCACTTGCAGTACTCGGTACAACTTCATCAGTTATCTCGATAGCGGCCATGGGCAACTAGTGAGCAATGAAGGCACAACTGCCAGCCAACTTACAAAATTGACAAATGAGCGATTCCGTCTCAGCACATAATAATTCTGCGACAGTTCATATGCAAATTTTCATCAGTAAAAGTGGTAATTTTTTTTTTCAGATTCTCAGCGCCACGATATGAAAGCAACGCTTTTACTTCGCAGAAGTAATGTGGTGATGTTCTAAGCACGAACGGAGAGGAACTGGGAAGTCGAGATGATTCTATTAGTACAGTATATTAGAAGGTATCGGTACAATAAACTTGAACGTATCGAAGCCGACACAATGTAAGTGCATTATTACTGTTCACGATGCCTGAGCCGTAGCAATCTGAAGGCATAAGACACTCATCATACGCGTATGTGTTTGTGTGACGCGCATCTTACTAGCGACGTATAAGCGAACGAGTTCAAATGCGCATCGCATCGTAGGTACAAATGTTCAGTGCACGTTGTACATTTTGGATTTGCTACGGTTGTGATGCACTTCAATGATGTTCTAAAATTTGCATACCGGAATGCATGAATATATTAGTAGGTTTCTTGTAATCATCTAGTGCCCGAATCTTTCTTACAATAACACGAGATCAATGCATATCACTGTTATCCGCTTCAATGGCTGAAATCAGAATTAAGAGCTACGAAATGAATCGAATGTATAGCCCCATGAGAAAGAGAAAAGAGTTAGAGGAACTCATTAAAAAAAAAAACTAAAGAGCGCAAAGCGACAATGGCAATTAATGACGTCTTAGTCCTTTGGCAGGAGCAGTGCTTGGCTAATTTGGCTAGTACCACATTTGAGACGACTCTAATTTATTTTGTGTTGCATTGTTGCATCCCCAAAAACGACGAATACACCCATGTGCCAAATCAATTTCAGAAGTTCGGTAAGCCTTACCAGACCGTACTTTTTTACTTCATTTAGATGAGTGTACTTCTGTAATTACATATCGTTCTCGTGGCAAAAGACTGTGATATACTTCGGTTCATTCCAGCTTTAGTACGGAAAAAACAATTGATGAGTCTCAACGCAAACTCATGTTCTCAGCTTGATCGGTTTTCTCTGTAGTGAGACGCTACTGCCATGATTGAAGATCGGTGATATTTTTTGCAAAGGCTTGTATGCCAGGAAATACGCAATAATGATCAACACTTTCGCGTTTTCACGACACAAACATCTCAGGGACATTGTGTCCAGTCTTTGCAACCATGGCGGAGGCGTTCCTTTAATACATTTCGACAGATTTGTGTATAGTAAAGAGCAGCGCATTTTGGTACTATCTGTACCAGTATGTATGAATGTTTCTGCATTTTAAACTGTGGAGCCACTGAAGCAACAGCTACGAAACACAGACGGTATAATTTAAACCATAAGGTTACATCTTACATCATATATCAAGCCATTTTCCCAACTCTGCCTGAGGTTATAGCCCTTTACAAAAGATTTTCATGCATTTTCAGTAAGTCGGGTTGCATATTCGACTGCAGGGTCGCATAAAGGCGAATCTCTCGTACAGCGAGCGGTCGGGTCAGATGAAATTTGAGTCCTCGTCACTTGCGAGCGATTTTATGAAACCAGTCGGTTTGATGGGCAAATCACCAACCCACAGATTGTTTAAAAAAAAAAGAAAATTATCCTTCCTGGATGGTGTAAAACTTCACTCATCTCCTGCCAGTAGGTGCTGGTCAGTTTGAAGTCTGAAGTGGGGGAGGGAAGTAACCTTAGGTGGTGAGCTAAATCAAAGAAATTTCATTACTGTGCCTGTGATAGTTCTGTGCTTGAAACTACTGCACGTGCAGACACATACACAAACACACACACACACAAACACACACATACACACAAACGCACACACATGTGTATGCAGAGACACCACGCCGCCTTGGTGTGCTTTGCAAAATGAAAATTTTTCAAAGCGCTATAAACGGGTCTCTGTTAGAAGATTCCAGCAAGTGGGTAGGTTGAGCAGAATCTAGATATTCCATTATTCGTGAGCAGTTAGCAAAACTGCTTAGTTTAAAGATGAGTTGAGAAGGCGTACATTGTACCTACCTCTCGTATGCATTCCTAATTGTTAATCATATTTGTTCATGAGTCATTTGATGTATACAATCGAATTATAGAACTCTTTCATATCATAAGGAAGTTTCGCTTATAATTAAGAGCATACGGATGTTAATCGGTAGTGCTCTATGCAATGGACCCATGATAGCGATGCTTGGTCATTGATTCAAGCAGAAGGAAAATCGTGCATAGGGCAAAGAGTCATGGAAAGCTTGATGAGGGCTGAGTGTTATTCGGTTTCGTCCATTGAAAAACAAAGAAATCAAGAGAAAGTGACAAGTGAAAGACATATTAAGGTAGAAAGTGCTTAACAATACCAACTAGTGGACAGGGTCGTTCATATGAACGACTACTGGTCAGGTATGAGGATTTTCAAGCGACTTCATTTGCAATCGAGCAGAGTGACTAAAAGCAGCTGATTTCATCGAGTGTCACTCTACGAGCTTAACTAGGAGAAGAGCTACTGAAAAAGGTAAAAATGGTCTTTATCGGTGGTGATAGGGCGAAAACAACCTAATGCCCTTATTGTTGTGGATACATGTTTTGATAATTCCTAGAAAGCTTACTTGTTCTGGTATTTGTTTTTTTATATGTAGAAAAGTCTGAACGTTTTAGGGATTAATATGTCTACTATCGTCTATTCTGCTGTACTATGAGGTTGTCTGCTTGTGTGTGTATGTGTTTGTGTGTGTGTGTGCGTGAGTGTGTGTGTGTGTATGGTGCTAGCAATAAGACGTTTATTGCATTATGCTATTGCCCACAACCAAAGCGTTTCGTCGTTCTCCATAAGTTGTTCCAGCGGTCAGGCTAGTTAGCGCCTCATGCTTATTTTCTAGTTACTGTTTTTTCAAAGTATTCGTGTAATAAATGAAAGCTGACATTTATTGCGGCTGAAAATTACTGTTAGCTGCGTTAATGAGATAATAACTTGTTAAGTGAAATGTTTAAAAATAGCGCATAAAGCCTCGTTTTAGATCTCATATATTCATACCAAAAAGTCCCCATCACGTTGCTTAACTAGTCTTGATCTTTTTAACTTCCTGTTAGGTAAGGTGGTTACCCAATTTTCAAATCGTTCTTTTCGCTGTTTATAAAATCGAATAAGCAGCAAACTAGAACGCAAAGAAATATATAAGAAAATGAACTATAACGTTGACAATATGAATTTCTGTTTGAAGAGAATACGGCTTTAAATTTTCTTCAGCTTTAAAAGTACTCAGAAGTTAAAAATCTTTCCCTACTTTGTGTTCTATGTCATCTTTTTCCATCCAGACCGAAGTCATTTATTAAAAAATTTGTCACCGCACTCTAAGCTAAAACGAATGAAAGCATTGCCCGCATTGACTCAATCAGGTAATGCTTTCTTCAAATAATGCCTCACAATATCAAAATGGTACAAAAATTTTTTGATGTTATCTAATTTTGAAAGAAATCTCCATTTTATCATTGTGAAAGCAAACACACTGAAATGGCTGTAAAAAGATGCCATTTACGACACACCCAGCAAGCCAATCGTATTCGAAAAACTGATCGTAATTGACCAAAGTTATCTTACATGGCCAAATTGCTCGTTCTGTTAAGACTCGTTTTTCTGCAATCCACCCCCTCGAATATGCAACAAGACTGATCGTATTTTGCGTATCAACTTTTGTTCATTTTAAATTGGCATGACCTCCCTCGAGGTCAATTTGGTATGAAAGTGGATACAACTGGATAGCCCGCGGTGCATATAGCTTTAAGCTTTAGTGGATAAATCCATCAAATTTCATAGCTTTAGCATGGCTGATTCAAATGGTTAAACAATCGGACAGACAAACAGAGCGACAGACAGACATACAGATATATACGAAAAGAAATATCGCCCTAATGGTATTTGCAAATAGCAAATGTGCCAACGCCGACAAAGACTGCATTATCTTATTCGCGCTGTCATAATTGCTTCCCTATTCTGCAGGATTTGACTTTTTTTTCACAGAACTATAGATCATGTGTGACCACGTCGTTAGACTGAGACTCTCAGAAACCATAAATATGATAATTTTTTTCTAAGCATTTAAAATCGCTTAGAAAAAAATTATTCTATGCAATCACTCTCTTGAGGACATTATGGCATGAGCCACTGTACTATTTGATACAACCGTCAAACGGTAAGTTGTCTTTTAATAAGTTTGTCTTTTTCTCGAAACCGATTTTCTAAGAAGCCATTTGCTGAGCTGATCTCGTTTTGGTTTCAAACTAATTCAGTCTTCCTAGGGAATAATTTTTGCGACAAATGATCGCCGGCAAAATTAATTTTATTGGGGGTTAGGTTGTAGAGCGCTTTCGTCCTAAGGAAATGGTGCTAGACTGATTTATCTACAATGAACATTGAAGCTTTTTCAACTTTTCAATCCGGCTCTTCGTTGTTCGACTAAACGGCTGCTTCAGATGCAACATCCATCGTTCTGTGCTCATTAGCTGCGTGGTATTGAAACTCGTTCTTATCTAATTTTAGCTCACTCTTGGGTACGTTCGAGAGGATATTACGCTGTAAAATAGCGCCCAATGCAATTCGTCTTGATTTGCCTCGCTCAATATTGGTACAATGTGAAAAAATCAAAATGTTAAAAGAAACTTATTACTAAATCGACAAACAACAATAATTTTATTTATGTTCCGTTTAGCAATTTTCGGCATAAAGTTCGACTGCATAAAAAGAAGCGCTTTGTTTTGCAATCGAAATGAATGGTGCATCGAGTGCGATATGGAATGCTCGCCGTCGACCAACTTTGCCTTAACTCTATTTTGGCTTACCCGGATTTTAAATGTTAAAAAATTTCGCTTTGTAACGTAACTGACCCCGAAGTGCACAATATTGATTATCGTTGCACACTCAGACATCGCCAGTATCTAAAAGTTCTCACATTCATGACGTTAACAGTAAGTTAATTCGCGTAGGTTGGATCGAGGTTATACACTTTTGCAGATCATAACGTGATGGGACTATCAAAACCGTATATTATCAATGAGGGGGGTAAGTAAGTAAATTTTTAAAAGATAATTGTCAAAATATTATTCAAGAAATTTTGCTTCTTTGCCTAGTCAGACTCGTTGCGTCGTACCATAGAAATATTTTCAAAGTTTCTTGAATGTTTTTTTCATATGCGAGCACATGTTTCCAATTTAAATGTTTTTTTCGGTCGTTTCAGGGTGCGCATTTCAATAATAATGTTAATGGGCTGTTCTGCTGAAAACCATAATTTAAGGGACTCGTTAATATTGTTGTGTTCTTTATTGCTTTCGTCCAATAAGTGATGCTAGCTACATTCTTATGGTGTTGCACGAAATTAATTGGGTTGGTGGGGGGTTGAGGGAAATGGAGGATGATCATGTAACGTATCACATGATACGTCACATGATCTTTCTTCCTCGTATCATGTGATTATGACGCAAATCCTGAAGAAAAAATTGGCCAGTCATTATTATTCTCCATTGCGCTCTATATGCCACTGATATGGCTTTATAGACGAATCAGCCGGATTTCGTATGGTCTTGCATCCATACGCGGTTGGCTTTTCTATGCGATCATGCGTTGTTTTTTTGTAGCAGTAATTCAAACCTTTTATTCAAATTCGGCCGTCTGAGTAAGTATATTGCATTCAGTTGTGATTTATAACACATGAAAAATCTCAAAAAAAAGCATATCGACCAAATTGGAGGCCGTTGGATCAAATTTCTGAATACAATAGGAGCGAATAACTTCCACAATTTTAAAGAAATTGGCAGCAAATATTTGATGTTTTTTTTGCTATTGCATAACCTTAGGGTAGTGCTAACAGCAAGTCAAAAAGCATCATGCCGTTGAAAAATAAGAGTACTTGATTCGTCTAACGGCCGATGAAGCGATGCCGTTTCAAACCGAAGGTAGCGTTGTCTTCTGAACATTACTCCGCAAATGCCTTTCTGCTAAAATTGCATTTGCGAAACGCATTATGGATTCGTTACATATGTGGTTCAGTGTACTTAGATGCCTTGTATTGCAAATCAAAGTCCGCATGAACTTGTGAACTTAATCTCCATCGATCCATTTTTGCACTAGTTCTTCCTCCCTCTGTATTCTAGTTTCTCAGAAGTCAACGATTCATTTGTAATTATGCATGTAATTGAACGCAATTATTCTACGTAATTGACTTGCACTCAAGCGAACAAGCGACTCGGTAGACACAAATTAAGTAGGCAAAACTTGGGTGCCGTATTCGTTTTATTGAGCGAGCTGCAACACAAACACCGATCGTGTTTTTGAATTCAGTTGGTTGGCAATTGACCGTACGACTTTATCCATCATTTGCTTTGCTTTTTATTTCCACCAATTTTCTCACTAAGAAAATGTTTGTTTTATAAGTAATTGTAGCATGACGTGAATCTTAACACATATGAGTCTTTTGTCTGAAGATATATTGCTTCATTTGATGACGATGTGCAACAATAGGCGTCCAACGATGAAGTCGAACTGTACAGTGGCCTTCTGAATTTCTATTCTTCGAGTTTTAGCTCATTCCCATTTCTGTAATCTTCTTCTCTTTGCATGAGTATGTTTGCATAATACTCAGGAATTTGCATTGCTAGTGAGCATAAAGACTCCGTCGCATTTCTTATGGGCATCATGAGCATCTCCGTGATAACGACTAAAGGCCTTTGAACATCGAATAGATTATCAGTATAGTCGCACGTTTGGCACTCGTCAGCAGCAATATAAAACTCGATTTTACGAAGCCACGAAAACAGGAAGCAAGCGTGTAAAATATGACATTTGCCAAATGGGAAATGTGCCTGAAAATTGAAAAGACAAGCGCTTTGACCAATTCATCGAACCAAATGCTCGCATTCGTTTTTATAAGACCCGACCACCTGCTCGATTTCTCGAGCAGAGATTCATTTTTTACGGATTCGACCGCTCGAATATACAACCAGACTGGTCGGAAATGAATGGACACGTTCCCTCTCCCTCTTCAAAAGAATTTCGAGAGTGAATGAATAGATTTGAAATGAAGTTTAACAGGTGCACTAAGGGGTGAGTTATAACTACCAAAGCTCATAACTATTGGTTCAATGATTCCCGGGTTAAGACTACTGAACCACCAAGATTGTGAGTGCGTCAACACTTTTATATTTCAAAAGTCCAATAGGTAGACTACGACCTTCCCAGCTAGAGCCGAACAGCTTCGTCTCATTCGGTTATGGTTGATTTGCAACCTGCCATACCCCTGTGAGTATATCGGTTTTGTTTTCTTTTACGTCGTTTTTATTTCCTTTCCAGGGTCTTTCGTTGTTTGTTTTCTTGTTTCATTTCTCTATTCTATTCCAACGCACATGTTATCGATCTGTTCCTGAACATTTCTTTGGACGTTTGTTTTTCTTCGTTTATTTCTTGAAAATAAGCGCCTTCATTATTAATAATATACTAACCAATAGGTGGACACATATCATACTCACGTACACAACGTCTTCATAACAAAATGCAAATATCTGCTAATGCCTATCAAAACTATAAGAATTTTGCTCCACATCGCTATAAGCATTCAGCTAGTTTTTTAATGGTAAGATTCGATTTGCTTTAATTGGGCAACAACATTTATGCCGTTAATTCGACGGCTTTACGGGGCGAATTGAACGCGATGTCAATCGTGATGTTATAAACAATGCCTCAAGCAGATCGCTCTGAGGCAAGGTGACGTGTATAAGTGTGTCTTCAGGGGATTATTTCGAACGCTGTGAAAGTGGGATGGAAAAGATTAGTTTCTGTCTTGTATGGCGTCAAAGAACGTCTGTTCCAGTTTTTTCTCAAACTCCATATAGAGTTGTCGACAGGGGAGTTGAATGATTTCATCTGTGTTAGAATGGAGTTTGACTCGGAAGGCAGAAACGCGGAACGATTCAGAGTTTTTTATCGCTCTTAACCTCAGCTATTTTTCTTCGCATGATAGAATAGTTAACTATGTGAACGGAATGAGAAGCGGCTTTCTAATAACAATCTTGTCAAAAGTGGAGTCAATACATTACAATAAGTTTTTTGGAAATTGCATTTTCAACCTATATTCTTCATGGGGTCAGTTGGAGCCGAGGTACGGAGGAATGAGCTTCCCTAAACACTGGCTTACTCAAAAAAATTTTGACAGGTTTGTGCAGCACATTTGACAGCATTGTTTTCAATTCTTATCTTCTGTCAATTTTTGTCTCTTTCTTTCATAGTCCTTTCGTCGATCAAACAGCTATAACAGTCTACTTCCCTTTCTTTGTTTAAATAGAGGGTAAGAATATTAATTAAATGCTCAGTCGGAAGCAAATAATATTTTGCTAACTTTCGTCACTCTCATGAAGTTGATTATGCCTTTTGCTTCGATGAACATTTAATGCTGACTGTGATGGACACTGTGTCCCCTATTTCCAAGCTTTTGACTACGATAGTTGCGTCGATTCGCGCACTTGTAGACAATGACTCCATGCGTCGCTTTACACTTTTGTCGACTCAAAACAGTGATTTAAATCCGACCTATTCTGTAAGTAATTTTGTATCAGTTGAATCGAAGCCTTCGAAAAAAATTTTCTTCGATAATTTTCGAGGGCGTATCCAAACGCGATCACTTTCATAGGAAATCAAACCAAGCAGCCGCTTCATTCGTTTTTTTTTTTCAGAAATTTTAAACATCAATGCATAGGTTTTTTTTCGGGCAAAAAAATACACTTTTTTGTACTCAATACTCAATACACTTTTTTGGTTTTCGTTTTTTAGCTCCCTCTGGTTCCCTCAAATATTGACCTTTTGAAATGCTCACACTCTCAGCGACTTTTGTTTCATCTTTCTTACGAACAATGAACGCTCATCAAATGCCATGAAGCGTTAACGATACCTGCGATATCGAAAAATCAAATGTCTCACAAAGGAAAATGCGACTTTTTTTGCATCACACATGTAGAATTACTGAAATAGCAAAAGTTTGAAGCGATACAGCCTTTTTTTTCAAGTATTGACTTCTCGAAACACTCACAAGAACGTTTGTTTCGTCCTTTCCAAGAATAAGATTCTTTAAATGCACCGAAGCGTTAGCGGTATTTGTGCATCAAAAGATCAAAAATGCTCACAAAAGAAATAAGATTTTCTTTAGCACACCAGCTCGACAACTATAGAATCAAGATAAATTTACGGCTTAGTGTTGCCGGCTTCTCTTCACCTATAATCCCTTATTCAGGCGACCGTTTACGTTGAACGTCGGTAGTGTGAGAGGTTCCACTGAAGCGAACTTATACTATGACGGCGAGCGGCTTCCCTTGGGAAACCGAATAAAGCTAAATTCCTTGTACTTGTCGATGTGGCACTTTCCAGTTTGCTCGTCGCTCATTCTTTACTCACCTTCCCGAACTAGAAACAATTAGGTTCCCTAAAAATCGCCCAAAGTGGTCCGTAAGAAACCCGTTTACTGAACTGTTTTTGTTGTGGTGCGAACGGTAGCTGCATATTCCGGGGTTATTGCAGCCGCTTCAGTTCGATGTTCTTTCTCGTTTTGACCAGTCTTTGTCTGCAACCTTTTTTACCGCGCTGCTGCTTAACACTACCTCAATAGCTCTTAACCTTATGTCCAAACTTGTTGGTGCAAATATACTGTAATTGTTCTAAATAGCGTAGTTTAGGCAGATTTGTCGAGAGATATTAAACCCTAATTTTTATTTGAAAAATCCCCTCTGCTTTTTGCTCAAAAAAACTGAATTGGAGATAGCAATCGCAGTCGACAAAAAAATATATATATATATATATATATATATATATATGAAATAGCAAAATATGTTAAATATGCATAAATATACGCACATATATACACATACATATTTATTTATTTATATAATAGCCAGGGTCACGTGGTCGGCTCTTAGAGTGGTTCCGGTCATCTCTGTGCCCGGGGTCCGATACCCTCAGAAACTTCTGTACGACGAATCCTTAGCACGCCCCTTTCTACGGGTGATGTCAGCAAAGGAGGAGCATGTGGAGGATCGCGGACAAGTGAGCTGAAGGACCACAAAAGCGGAGGAGAGAGTATGATCCATCTAGCACTCCTCTCCAGAAGAACGGTAAAGAAAGCAGAGAAATAAGGATACAAGCAGGCTGACCACCAGGTGATCTAAAATTGGTCATAGCAGTCATGGAAAGGATGAGGAAAAGAAAGCGACGCCTTGCGCAGCCTCCTGTCGCCTTCAAGTGACGGCGGTGATGGAATTGATGAGGGGACAGAGGGTGATGAGAATCTCGCAGTATTGAGACCGTCAATCTATCTCTCTATAAATGTCGGCACGTCAAATATTCGAACGCTTACATGCGGCTAAGCGGTGGATATTTTGCTACACGCAATCAGCAAAATTCGGCTCGACGTCCTTGCAGTTAACGAGACCATGCGCACAACGGGTCTCACCGCGAAATGGAGAGACGGCACTAAGATTCTGGGCTCATTGTGATTCGGTAGGCAACAACTTAAGTTATCTCCATTGATATAATGTCCTTGCGTGTTGGAGTGCTCGCTCTCCGAATCGACAGGAAATCCATAATGAAAACTATTGCAGTTTAGGCACCCACTTCAGAAGCGGAAGACGAAGACGTCGAGCGGTTTTATGGAGCACTAGAAACGGCAACGCAGCAAAGGTCTACATATACGATTGTCCTGGGGGTTTTGCAGCGAACCTAGGAAATGGGGAAGACAGCGAAAAATATATCGGACGTTACGGCGTTGAAAAGAGAAATGAAATAAGCCAAGGGCTCGCTGATTTTGCTGAGTCTTCCAGACTCTACGTAATGAACTCTTTCTTAAGTAAATGAACCACAAGACGTTGGATTTGGCGAGCTTCCAACGATGCAATCCGCAATGAAATCTACTTTATCATTACAGAAGCGAAGACTGGTTGCGGAGGTATCCGTTATCCTGGAATCGCCCGTATCCATACACTTCGACCATTATTTTGTGAGAGCAAAACTAAGCAGCGAATTGAAGAGGGAACGAAGGATTCGCAACGAAATATTCTATCGTGATAGACCAAAGCAGTTCGCAGATGACCTTTTTTGGCAAGCTGGTCCATGCAAGGACTGGGGCATTTCCGTAAATATATACGTCGATTTCAGCCACTTTCTCAGCATGTGTAACAAATGTAAGGCTGCTGCTACTGCAAATGCATCCAGAAGCGCCATGTGCCGTCTTAGCCAAGAAAAGCCCACGCTTCTGGCGGCAGAAGCTAACACAGGTCTAGAGTACAAGCTTTTGCGTAAAGTATTAAGAAGGAAAATGACGGAAAACAACAGTCACTTCGAAAAGGAAGGGCTGAGAGAAGCAAAAGAACGCAAGGCCAGTTTGAGAAACACCACTCCTAGCTCACCCTCCTTCACTTTTCAAAACCTACCCTGTTATCTCTTCCCATAGACCGCTCATTGATTGCTGTCTTCATATTAGACCTAAATATCTTCGTTTTTCCACGTAATACATCACTTTACCGCGCATACCATCGCCCACAATTCCTGCTTTACTTCTACTGTTTTTATCCGTCTTCTATTTCTCCATCTGCTGTTTTTATTTACTTTTTGCCTAATAACATCACTTTGAATATTAGTACAGTTTTGTGATATGGGGCAAAAAATGAATGTCATATGTACAGTGTACTTTAGTGAACGTTCGACTGTTGTAGCGCAAGTGCTGCATTTCGCTAAAACTGAGCAGCAGGATTATTAGTGCAATGTCCGATGGAAAAAAAAAAAGTGAGTGACCGAGTGAAGGGGAACTCTTCGAGTCAAAGTGCGCTCATGTATGTAAATTTTCGCAAACGAAACGGCTCGCTTTCGGCCAGAACAAATTGCCCAACTAAGCTCTCCATTCCAAGGCACAGACGAACATACTCGTTAAACCAGCCACTTGCTTATGCGATCCACGTTCATCGAATACTCGACCCAGTGTGCACACTGAACGAATGACAAACGAACGAACTCGGTTACCGTCCGTCCTATCAAAGTTAATTTTAACAACGCTCCATAATTTTATAGACGTCCCTCTTCGCTTAGCACTAATCCTTCCCCACATGGCCGCTGTAATTTCCCTTTTTTTTTTCTTGAAGATGGAACACGCTTTTGAAGAACACCGGTAATGCACACATAGCACAATGTTACGTTGCTTCTGTGTGCTTCATAGGGCGACTTCTCATGCGTGCTCAGAGTGTACGTCCACTTCTATACAGAATCACCCTACTCAGAAATGAAACGTTTCCAATTGCTGTTAGAGGTGCGACACTGTCGGTTCTATTTAAGCATTTGTAGCACACTCTACGGTCCAGGAGCGCCGGATTTTTATCTACACCGATCAACGTCGGTTGATCGGTCGGCCCGGGCCTTTTCTTGGTAGCTGTTGAGCAACGTCGGTTGATCGGTCGGCCCGGGCCTTTTCTTGGTAGCTGTTGAGCAACGTCGGCTTTTGCACTGGTTTCATTATGCGAGTCCTCTTGCGAAGTCGAGGCTGATCGTTGGTCGCCCACTTCAGCCGAGCAGAGCGAACGCAATTAGCACCAAAAACAGCAACCAATTGATTACATGGACCGCTGTGTTTTGTATAATGGGAAACTAATGGCTTTTTTATTATGCACTTAACTTTAAGTAAACAAAGCGCGCTCGTTGACCATAACCTAAATGCGTTTCATTTAATGCTTATAGTGATCTCAGTCTGAAACTGTATGCGTTTCATTTTTATATTTTGGTAGTGTATCTTGCAAAATAAACGCTTGCCTTGAGGGAACTTCTAGACAGGTAGTTGCTAAAAAACTTATTTTTCGAGCGGTGGGCTTGCATACTTCATCAGCTGAGTCGCGGAAAAAAACGATCCTTTCGAAGTTTTAGCGGTCTGGTCAGCTGCACTATGAATTTAGCGGTCTGGTCAGTTCATTGTACGGGCAGTTTTTCTGCAATCTGCGGCACAATGAGTGGAGCCGCGAAACAACGGTATGACAGCTTCGAATGAACAAAGGTGGTCATACGGGTGCCTATATATATATGAACTATTCACTATATGTGAAAAGTTCGTGCTCGCAAAACGCAGCAGCAAAGAGCATTTCTGAGGATGCGTGGTCGCATATGTCAATCGTCTGGTACTTGCAATTTTAATTAGACGATTTGACACTCACGACTTGTTAATACCCTTAGTATAGGTAAAAACCCTGTATAGCTGGAAAGTAAGTCAGGAAAAAACATCGTACTGTCTTGCGATCTCTACTTCTTCCTTCTCTTCCTCATGTCAAAGAGACCACCATGGCAAAGTGGGTGCGGATAGAAACCAAGGGAAGTAACTCAAATACAAGAATGAACTTGTTCTGGAACCGCGTGGTTGAAATTTTGAATAAGATCCCTCGTGGTATCGTCAGCGACACCTTCGAGGCCTTCAGAAATGCTGCTAGGGAGCTTTTGGTCCAAAACGTGCAAGAACGCTAGCGAAACTAGCAAGAACCCTGGGAAGCTACCAACATTAGTTATCCCTGAATCGCTTGTTTTCTTACTACCTTTTGGTATGCTTGTGTACTATGTAATTTTAAACGTTCATTATATGTTTCCATGGAAAACCTTTTCTCTGCCAAGAGTTCAATAAACTCTTTTTTTAACATCGGCCCAAAATTAGGTCATAGATGCTTGAAAATGTTCTAAAAAAATTTTTTTGCAACTAATAGAACTAGGTTCCCCACTGGTCAGATCATAGAGGACGAATCTTTAGTGGTTTTTTTTTTTAACGAGAGGTCGGCTCAATGAAAAAGTGTATTTTGTACAAAAAAGACTACTCTGAGCACTAATGAGTGCATTGCTAGTGCATTCATTATCAATGCATTCATTGCTAGTGGCCAGGTATGGTGTCAAGGGAGATTTTTAGCGCACATTCCTAATCGTCTTTCGAATGCGTTTTTGATTTACGTTCGGAGTTTCGTCGGATAATGAATGCTCAGCATTCCGTCCATTAATATAGATTTCTGAACTGTCATTAAAAACATCGAAAAAAAAAATTGCAACAACTTCTGGCAATGATTACGAATTCTTGAATCGTTGCCCGTAAAGAAAAATTTCAAGATATAATTCCAAATAAGAGTGCTCTCTGAAAATCCCAACGGATTGCTCTTCAACGATTAACCACAGATGCAATATTCAACTGAAACGAGAGTTGTATCAGTCCACCGTTGAAGTTGTGGTAGCAAAAAGTTCATTTTTTTTTGCGCGAGCGTGATCGGATAGATTTATCGTTGCCCACATTTGTTGGCACTTATCTAAAAAGCTTTCCTGCTGGTACTTTCTCTGCAACAGTGAACATCACTCCATCTTAGCAATATTTTACCAAATTTCTTACTAAGTACTAATAGGTTTCGCGAAAATTTTATGCGCGTACTTTGTCAGCAACGATACGCTTTTCGAAGTGCTTTGTCGACTTTATGGTTTCATAATGCTCTCCAAAGCAAATCTAATGAAGAGGGTAAGCAAAAATAATGGGTATTTCAGTCCATTGTTATTTTCGTTGCCAATTTTCATTACGTTTTTAAGAGATATGAATAATTATGCTCGTATTTTCGTAGGTGAAAATTTCACGATAACTTTTTGTTAATTGCCTTTTATTACTTTTCTTTGCATTCTAGACACAAAGATGACCATCTAAGCGGTCTATCGGTCCACTGCAACATTTATTTTGTGCTTCGTGCATGAACATTGGCAACGCTAATTCCATTTTACAGACACTTCAGCACAGCTGCATCGAACATTATGTGAACGCCATCATCTATTGTTGTCCTCTCCTCGAACATGGTTGTCAGCTTGGTTGTTGATTTTGAAGTCGAAAATAACGAAGTTGGAGGGCGTACAAATATGTACCATGAGAACGGCATTGTGAAAAACTGCTCTGGACCTCTTCAGTTCTAATTGGCATATTCGTCTACGCATTTTCCGTCTAAAATCGCCTAGAGTTAGATCTCATATTGTGTTGCAAAATTGTTGACAGTTACTTTGAAGTTACATTCGATTCAGTGTTTCCGTTTTCCTATTAGCATAATCTAGGACGAGCTCATAGCTTTAACTTGTTTCTGCTAGTCACTTTTTTAAATTTCAGTTTATAATTTTCTTCTCCTTTTCGGGTTGTTCGAGCGTCGAAATATTGTAAATTGCTTGTTTTTAACGCTAATACTTCTAAGCATTTTCGTCCTTAGAAAAACCTACGAGTCTGTGTTCGGTTCACAGCTGATTTCAATCGTCATGATTGAGCCTTTTATTTCGGCGTATTTCGTTGCTTTTTATGTTTCTATAATTCTTTATTTTACTTGGTGGAATAAAGACCTCTAGAAAGACACCTTTAACATCCGATAGCTAAATCGTTTCAGTGTAGTGAAGTATTGTACTTTTAACTAAATGGTTTATGTGTTCCTATTCTTGAAGCAGTGAAGTCTACGAAGTGGCATGGCATTTGATGTTGAAATGGAAGGTCGTAAGAGGATAACCTTCTGTTGAGAGAGCACCTTTATTGACGAGGTGCTTCCGCCGAAAGTTATGTAATTGTTATCGTAGGCGATGCTAAAATTTTAAATATTTTTTCTTCGGCTAGGTCATTCGTGGTACTTACCTCACGTTGGGTAAACTTGAAATTAAGATTAGTATTCATCACAAATGGCAATTTCTTCTTCAAGCCTTTATAAGGCATTCTGAATAGAAAGAGCAAAAACAACGCCAAGAATCGTTTTCATTTATAGTTGAGGAGCTCGAATTATGGCGTGACAAAATACACGGGATCCCAAAAATAGATTGTTGTTATATGGCTGGGAGGGTCGGACAGTGATCAACGTTCAGTTCCTGTCATTAGCACCTAGTTGGCATGCGTGCTGTGTTATTGATGAGGACGTAAAATTTCCTGATGTTGCTTCCTAAGAGTCGACAGCTCATTGTTTTTGTTGTTCGGGAGTGATCCTGATCAGATAGCTGGTGAGGATGGGACGACAACAAGGCGGACGAGTGTATTTGAGCTGTTTTTGATTTGCATATAGCACTAGCGCACCGAAATATTTGAAATAATTTGGTCTCAGCTAGGCGAAATCATACGCTACCACCTTCGCTTAACTTTTCGAGGCACTGGTATCATTTCGCATCCCCCATCTGTCTCTCCTCGTCCCCTCTCGTGCTCAATTAATTTTTTCCCGATTTTTCATCTCCATTTACTCATTTCCGAATACTGCTCTGAGAATGTCGGCGAGCAATACTCGTTGAAGAGGAAGCGTAATGGTAATGCTGAAAGGATGGAGGAAATAAGGAAGGGTATGTGGAGATGGCTGGGAGAGAGGAGGCGATAAAATAATTAACGTTTTCAAAAGTTCATTTACTTAATCCTTCTCGAGTCTTGCTCACTTTCATTTGTACCTTACTATCTTATGTGCATTTGTTTTACCTGCTCTTAGTAAAATTCTAGGCGGAAACCTATGAATGAAATATTAAAATAGGTAATCAAAGCGCAAAAAGTGGATTTCTCCTTCGACCTTATAATAACTGGTTTTTGGCTTAATCCTCTTTGTGTCCTCGTGCCATAACAACGGATGAGACTAACCCTAAAAATAATGCACCCTACATTGGCCTTCCTTTTTTCTTCCAAATGTGAATTTCTTTTTTAAATATCGATCGTCTTGTATTTGAGCCGTTCGCAGCACTTCAAAAATCCGAAATTCGATTACAGAACTGTGGTTCACATCAAATCCTCAAACGGAGATCGTTGCTCGTTGATATCGGTTGGCCGCACTGATGAAGAAGCTGTGAATAAACCATAAACGGACGACAGCCTTTCAGCAAGCAAGTGAGAATTCATGCCTTTGGCTGGCGTGCTAGGTGCGTCAGGATTAGCGGGTTTCTTTCATAACATTTGAAGTACGAAAATGCAGATTTCAGTTAACTGAAGTTCGTGCAAGTTTTCTTCAAAAATTATGTTTTTCTGCAACCCGACTTGTTGGAAAATGCACTTGAATTTTAGAGATTTTTAACCATTTATGGGGGTATAAGGTCCCTTGGGATCAGTCGGATGGTTTGCAACTAGGTATAGGAAGCGACATGGGTTGCAGATAGTAAATATCGAGCCTCAGTGATTCTTGAGTTGAAATTATTAAACAACACAGATGCGCTAGCCATAATGAGCTTTGTAAAGGCAAATCGGCCGAACCGTATAAGTATGGAAAAGAGAAAAGTGTAAAGATCAACTTGGAACGACACCCAAGCCTTTCGGCATCCAGAGGAAGATTCCTGTCCTTTCAGTTAGCACTCCACACTGCCCTGTCCTCCTGACTCCCTTTTTCAGCATACTTCGCATGTCAGTGTCCCCTGGTGTATTAGATGCAGCCATAGAATGAGAGCAGAGATTATTGAAAATCAAATTTAAAGTTTGGTCCAAAGCGCACAATTAAAAGAGGAAATTCTTACTGCTATTATTCAACGCCCTTCTACCGAAAATTTTTGACATTTCTTCCGTGACCATATCATGCACTCTCTGACTCGTCTTTCGCCCCATTGTACGCTTAGTAGTATCGACAAATTCACTGCCGTGTCACGCAACTGATTTTTATGCGTTTTGGCAAATTTACAAATTGGAAACTGCATTTTTGCGACATCTTGTCTTTGTCTATATGCAAACATCCAGTAGTTTCAACTCGGAAGATGGCGGAAGTAGAAAGTGCTAAGAATAATCCTCTCTTTCGAAGATACAAAATTTCAAGGCAATTCGTCGACGCATGGAGGAACATATCCCCTTTAAAGTCGGAAAATTTGCGTATATTTTCGAGTAATCGGATTCGATATTTGGCCTGTTGCTTCACAGAGAGAGAAAGTTAGTAACAAATTTGTAAGAGCGATTGAGCGATGTAGAGTATTATTTACCAATCCGGTTGGTTTAGAGTGGCTGAGCAGCTAAAGCGCGTGTCGGACACCAGACACTGATCCCCCAGTGAATGAAAGAAGTGCGAAGTCAAGCAAGTTTTAGAAAACTTCCGCTGTATACTCGAACAGATCGAATGGATGAGGTCTGCACCTCATCCTATAGTGGTACCTCGGCTCTATTACAGCTAATTCCGAAGTAAGCTATCTCATTTAATGAGCACTATTTGCTTTCAAAAAAACTTTGTTGAAATGTATAGCCGTGATGCGATACTAGTGGACAAATTGGTGCAGGGGTGCAGGAGGACTGCAAAAATGAACAGCGGATAGTACGATGCTGACAAGTGGAGATGCTGACAAAAAAGAAAGCTAGCGTGTGAGAGAAAACTTTAGGATTACGAAGGTGTAAGGTGCAGTAGTTGAGAAGTTTCATTTTTTTGTGCATGCCCAACATGAACTGTTCCTCTTTCGTTGGCCTTGTGCATTTACTACAACCTTTCCCCATCCCCCCACTCCCTCTCCCTCTCCACCTCCTCTCTTCAGCTGCATCTCCAGTCATCATCTGCTATCATAACTTCACTCTAAATGCCTTGTAGCGTGCGGATGTTTGTATGACTAAATAAATTACTCAAATGGCGTTTATGAAGAATTCACTTCGATCAGTGAACATTCGCATTTTTTGGTCGTAATGCTTTTTACTCGACAATTTACTAGACAACCAGCAGCGGGACGCATTAGCTGCACCAGATGGGTCTCAATGCTCAATATTCGTGTCATCCGAGAGAGATTTGTGTTAATAGATGACGCCGATGGAGGAACTATAGCGTTATCAGCTCGCAGTTATAGTGCTAATAATGGAGTCAAAAATCCAACACGTATTGCTTCACAGATGCAAGACTGCTAACACCTAGGCTATCGAATGATCCCTTATATCTGTTTTGGCTGACAGCGTACTGAGTTCAGACCTCAACGTTTTGTGCGGCGCTGTTTGGAATCAATCCGTGTAATTATCGTTCATGAGCTCATCTGATGTTGAACTCATCAAGGATTGCGAAGAAAATATGTTCAATAGCGTAACAGGTCCACTGATCTTAACCTTAAAATGCGATCCGAAGGCATATATGACTAAACTCGTTTTCCTTGATTCTGCGATCTATCGAATAACTCGGCCTCGCGATTGCGCCACAATTCACTAGAAGTCAGCAACAGCTGCGATCTATCGTTGTGATGAGAAAATATCACTTAGTAGGATGGACGGAGACAAACAGGCACTTATATGTTGGAATAATGGACGACGATGGGGCCTGATAGGGTTGGAGGCCAAAGAAAAGGAAGCGCATAGAA
Source organism: Toxocara canis (assembly GCA_000803305.1). Taxonomy (NCBI): domain Eukaryota; kingdom Metazoa; phylum Nematoda; class Chromadorea; order Rhabditida; family Toxocaridae; genus Toxocara; species Toxocara canis. The sequence continues at coordinate 1,202,263 of JPKZ01022847.1, forward strand.
AAAGGGAAAATGTTGGTGTGAAAGAGGAGTAAAAGGATGGAAAGAAATAACAAGTAATAAGACAAAAATTATTCGGGAGATATTCAGGAAAGGCATAATGCAACTGTAGATCAAGGACAAATGAGAAGGAACAGCAGGAAAAACTATCTCTCCCGATTATGTCCTGTGCGCTGCAAGTTAAGTTTGGGGGCAGCACGACATCGCAAGGAAAGGGGGAGGGGGGACAGGTGGGACAGGTGGGAGTGGTGAAGGGTTGAGGAAGTGTGCTTTTGTAAAATATAATTGGATGCAAGCAACGCTGGGCGCATTTCAGCTTCGCATTTTACCACTTATGCAGCTCTTATGACGAAGGTGGCTATCGAAATGAAAGATGGCCGTTCTTCTTCTTCCTAGCACCCAAAGTCAAGTGGCGGTCATGGAATGTGAAACTGATTCAAGGTTGTGGAGGCATATAGGGAGTAAAGGTGTAATGAACACGTTTTGTGTTGGTTACATTCACTTGCGTAACCGGGATTGCCGAAGGGGACGGAGAGGAGTTAAGAGCGGAGAAGTTATTGGCCTGGTTGGGCTAGCAAAAAAAGAGTTGCTGGGATAAAACAAAAAAGTCATGGAAAAAAATACGCGGATTTTGATTGTAGTTTACCAATTCTACCAGCAATAATCGTGGGTTTCGGGCATTCTTCTGTTACAGAAATACACATACGGTGAGTTTAACTTGTCGTTTATTGAAACTTGCCACAAGTTTTAAGCTTTAAATGGACTGTTCTTGCAGGAGTGCAAGGAGTACAAATTCTGAAACAAAGCCTCAAAAACTTCTATGGCAGCAAATTGAAATCCTTGTCGTGCTGTGCGCCAATAGTTACGGTGAATTTTGAAGAATATAAGTCCACCATCTTGCCACAGCTATGCATTTCTTTTTTAAATTTAATTTTCTTAGTCACGGATCTATTATATGAAAAACGTTCCCTTCATATGCCATTCTATCATTTTGTTGACAAGTATTCACCATTGAAGCTCTTTGATTTGCCTTTCATTTCAATCGGCTCCCGATGATGTGCTTCGCCTTCAAAAAAGCTATATCTTAACCGTTCTATGCAACAATCTTTTTTTTTTTTAAATGCAGCTGGGATCATCAGTACTTAGCATCTGCTTATTGGTGTGCCCACTAATCAGTTCAGGTGGCCCGTTTGTACAGTGATGTTTGTATGTGATGTCATCCTTTTGAAAACGATGATATACATTCGTTACACTTATTAACACTTTTCCAGCAAAAATTCTCTAAAATGTGCTGACGAACAGCTTTAAGGAATAGAAGATTGCATGCCCGGCTAATGTTTTACTCTGTTCGTAGTATTCGCATCGAATCGTATCGCAAACCGTTGGCCCATTTCACGTCGGGCAGTTATCCTTATCAAACAATTTAACTGAATGTAACGTAGTCCATTAGCACTGGACACCTAATCTCGTATGGTTCACTTTCCGTTTTTGCCAGCCTCATTTGAAGGGTTAATAAAATGATGAGTTCAATACTCGCAAGCTTTAGAAGGCATACAAATTTCTTCTCAAATGTACTACTAGCCATCTACCTGTTTTTGACTTACGCTTCAATTGGCCTATGAATTCATCTTGCTTGTGCGAATGATCGGAATTTCCCATTTGTAATCGAATATAATATCACTCATTCCTCTCGTCATAATTTCATCGTTGACGTACATTTTTTGTGTGCTTTGGCAAATCTGTTGTAAGACAAGTGAGTTACAACGATTTCATCTCTGTCCAAATGTACGCTTGTCTGGAGCGTGTGTATGATGTATGGCCGTTATGAGAAATTTAAAAAAAAACACGAATTTATAATCGAACATTTGTAGAAATGGTCGACTGAACGAAACTATGAACGGTATATTAGACATGTTGTATTGTTTGTTTGCAGTTAATGAGACTGATCTGTCTAATGGATGAAATCACCGAAGTGCATATAGTGCCAGTCGTGGGTGACGAATTCTTATTTCTTTTCTATTGCTCAAAACGTTAATCACATCTATCTGCATCGGCGAAATTTTCCTCGTACTGACTGTTCTTCTCACTTCGATAGATTTCGGAATTGTTCAAGATTTTGCATATGGGAATGTTAGTTATGACTTACGCTCGAAATTAGAAAGCTGTGATTGTTGCAAAAAAAGCACGCATCAAGAAAATTTGTAAGGAAAACAAATTTTTCGTAAGTACGCCCTATTTTTTTTTACCAAATCATGCAGGAATTTCATGAACCAAAAGTCCCACCGATGATGGCAGCTTGAAATTTCTTCGACGCATTAATAGCCCAATTCTACTGTTCCCATGGTTTGTGACCAGATACCATAGCATATAAATCAGTTTGCGCCGTGCAATCCAATCCCGGTTATTGGGTAAGAAAAGATTCGCAGCGGGCTGAAAGTGCCAATGCTGTCGACTTTCTCGAACGGGAAAGCGTCTAAGCCAATAACAACAAGTGATACTGCGAGCCACATGGCCGGCAGATACGAGTTCTGGTGGCTTAGCCACCAAGCCAGCCGCTTCCATACGTTCTAACTGTCAGGTGCAGTTTTCTTTATCCAGCTCAACCCAATCCCACAAGTTGGTGCTCTCAGATAAGGAAAATCAGAACTAAACTAGCTCAACCGCTTTGGCAAACCCTCAATTAAAGACTGGTTTTTCTGCGACCCGGGTTGACCAATATGCAACTGAGTCCGTCATAAAACGTATGCAGATCTTAACATCGTGTTGATTCAAACAAATTTGACGATCTTCGGGAAGAGGAGAATGGAGTAAATGACCAAATGGTTAACTCTAGCTCGGTGTTTGAACTACGGAGAAGCACGCACACCACGCGCGCACATAAAAGGCACGCACGCACGCGTTCGCGCACATGCACACTCCCACACATCCATACGCACCCACACGCGAGGGCTCACAGACGTAGACGCAAACACGCACGTACGCACACGCAAGCACATCCACAAAGAAGCCTAAACACGCACAGGCGCATGCACAGGTGCACAAACAACACACCTTCACAGACATGCCCAGATGCACTCACGCGTGCGCACGAAGACATGGACGTACAGAGTTGCACGCAGACGCGTCTGCTGATACACAGCACCAGCAGGCGTGGACGCAGGCGGACACGTTCACTCTACGCACCACGCAGTCATATGTCCACATAAGTATACACTCAGGTGCGCAGACATTCACACTCACAAACGTGCGCGCACAAACGCAGTCATGCATAGTCCTATACAATGGACGCTCCACCACACGCACTGCACGCGCATACACACGCAGACGCACTCACCCACAGAGGTAAACTCGCACATGCGCAAACTGGCGCAAACGCACACACACGCGCATCTGAGCACCGTATGCGTGTGGATGCACGTGTGCAGGCACGCATTACGGGTAAACACATGCCTACACTCACACAAACACACATAGCACATATGCACGCTTGCGCGCACAAACGCACGCGCCACCTAAGCGAACACATTTACAGAGACAGGACCTGGCCATATCGGGCGAACGAAAGCTCCAGACTTACCAGTGCGCACAAAAACTGCGTGACTACCACGAGTCTTCGAGCAAATGGATGTAGTCGGTCAAAGAAGTGGTGAGGAAGAAAATTTTTGCCCAAAACTTGCCATGCAAAAGTGCTTCGGTAGGTAAAAATAAAAGGTGCCACATTTCGAATAACTGAGGAAGTGAAGCGGTGACATAAATATTTGGAGCTATTAAGTTTTGGCTACCTCAATGTATCATGGAATAATACAATATGGATGTCGCGCTCCACATGGTTCACACGATTATACGACCTTGCCTGAGTTATACGATCTTTGCATTGGTGAATCTGTTTCACGGTTTTTTCATCGTCTTTTCTTCGTAACCTTTGCTGTTGTTTGGCATCGCAAGGTCCAGTACCTTATTACAACCTCGTTGTCTGCCTGGAAATTATTACAGATGTCGACTTTTCAAGGCAAAAAAGTTTTGCGCTTTATTTTGTGCTAATCGCCTAATTACGTTCTTCATCGAAAGTTGCCACAATTCCATGCTCACATTACTTAGAGATCGCAAATGGTTAATTTGTTGGTTTTATTTTACCTGATAAAACCATCAGCAAGGAAGAAAGTTGAAAAATATGTGTCTGATATGAAAATAATGCTTTGCCGTGTGTCTGGCTGTTAATAAGGATTGGCTTCCTGTATTCAGCACATAAGTACATGTGGTGGAATCCAGTGTGTTATTTGTAAATTGAGAATGACTAAACGAACCGTAAGTCTACAGCATCAGAAGTGGAACGAATTGAAACAAACACATCCTGAGGCCATGGAAAATGTTCAGTTTAGGTCAGTATCTCCATACATTGGTAAGGGCAATCGAGCATGTTGATGGCGTTCTGATGCATGGGATTCGCTCATGGAGCATGCGGTATTTGGAAAATCATGAAATACGCCAGGCTGACAAAAAGCTGGTTGAGGTTAATGACCGTTTTTGTTGAAATCAGGCATTTTTATGACAAGATTGTCAAGACGTATTACGTTTTTTTCCCCAGAAAAAGGCTTGATTTAGTTGCGACGCGAATAAAATGTTGTTCTATGAAGGAGTTCAGAGAAGGAAGTACAGCTGTTTGCAGTTAATACAGTGATTGATTCGTTTCCGCCATTTACCTCCGAACGGCTTAGATCCACCTGGACTAGTGGTTCCTTTCTCTGCATAGCAATAAGCCTTTCTTCACAACAGTTATTACTGATATGTTAGTAAGCTATACTTCAATTTTTATCGTTCTCGCTCCTCTCGAATTTTGTTCTTTGATCGACTGTGAAACAAAACTATATATCGAAGCTGTCTTGAGATTTATAAAAATTTTGAGGAAACTATGAGTGAAGCACATTGCTTGTGCATAAATCAGCTCCGTGGCTACAGCAGCTTCTGCATAAATCAACGTGGTTAATTGCGAAAAGCGTTCATCTCGTTCGAGAATACAATACTGATGCATTTGCATGTGTTTAAGCTATTCGCTTTTGCTTGAAGCATGAAAAAAGTGAGTTATATGTTGATAAACGGGTAACAAATAGCTAGGGAAAGACGACCTATTGGCTGTAAAGAATGGTGCAATAGGGAGCTTGATAAATGGTGAGCATCAAGTGCATTTGTCAATGCAACTACAAGTCGCTACGAAAGCTGCCAGTGGTCTTTCGAAGCTGTGTGCCAGCATCTCCCTAAACAGGTCTTCCAGCACTTGTTTACGCTTGTTAACGATCCGATCGAATACTTGTTGTGAGTAAAGTTTTGGTCTTATTGCATTCTAACAAATTTACACGACACACTATCACCTACATCGCTTGAGAAGTTCGTCCCAACCACATGTGCACTCCGCACTGTCACTTGATCGCTGAAAATTTTGACCTCTAGGACAACTATGCAGTGTGCTATCACCTTAACGCTATAGATCTTTACCTCAACTGCCTGTGCACTGTACGGTAATTAGTATCACTTTCATCGCTAGCAGCCTTCACCTCTGCTATTTGTAAACCTTTTGCTGTAACCTGGGTGGCTGGACGCTACCTTCTACCATCGTACGCGATCCGCTTTACCTATACCCGTAGAGGTTTTTAGCTCTAACACCCATGCGCAATACTCTATCACGCGTGTAGTTAGATTCATTCACCGCTACCATTTTCACATTGCATGTTGTCAGCTTAACGAAGGAGGCAAGCAGCTTTAACATTTTTTCAGCCTGTATTTTGGAGACCACGTCTACCGCATACACACTGTACTCAATCATATGCATCTTATACTTTAGCACATATATATTGTAAAGCGTTTCCTTATGGCGGGAGGCTTTCACCTATACAACGTATGCACTCTGTATTCTCACCTAAATCGCTCCAGAGCTGCCCCTCAACGCTACCACTTGCACTGCCACAGACTTTCACCTTCACCACCTGTATACCGTAGACCATCACCTGTTTCATAATAGATCTCTACCTCTACAATGTCCATACCATATGCTATTTAATTTCCTAAGAAATTTTTACCTCTGCCACCCGTACACCCCCTCTACCACCTGCACTCCTCTCACCGCTCACATCGTTGGGGATCTTACCTCTACCATGTGTACACTGCACAGTTCTGTACACAATGCGCCATCACCTGTACCGCTAGATTCCTTCACAGCAACCACCCATATAGTGTATTCTATTACCTGTATCTCTGGCGAGTTTCACTTCTGCACCTCTGCCATCTTCACCTGTACCACCTGTAAACCGTATTTTATGCTGTGACCTGCATCGCTAGATTCTATCTTCGTTACCGTCTGTACACTGTACATTCTCGACTACACATCACTGAAGACCTTTACATATATTACCTTTTGATATTTAGCTCGGGATGCTAGTTCATCTGAAATTTCGAATGGGCATTTTGCCCATGAAGATTGAAAAGCAAGGTTTGTCGAGTTGGATAAATTTAAAGTGACCGGCCGTTGTGCCAAATGAGCTTGTTCTGTATCAAAAGTACTCATCATTTACAATTGTGTATGCAAGTTTCATGAGGAACATGTACCTGCGTCGTTCCATTGTACCTGTTATCATGTCCGCTTCTCACGGGTTTAAAGATAAAAAGGACTAGCATGAAAAGTTTATGCTTGTATGAGTCTAACTATTTGAAAACCGTTGCTTTCAATCCTCTTATTCTCATGTTTCTTTGTTGGCTATCATGGAAAGCATTAGTTTCGCTACTAATAGACTTTTATTAAAATTTTTTCAGAACATTTTCTCACTAAAAAGACTATTCAAATTGTTTTCTTGTACCTCCCTTCCTCTTCCCCTCCCCCCACCCACATCTGAAAAATCACAGTGACTTTTAAAAGTGCTTGTAGTGCGCACTGTAACAGAATAGGTAGACAGGTGTCTATATTACGATAAATGGTGCAAGCTGTTGCGTCATCTCTCAAACAACTGTTCCATTTCTCATATAGAAGTGGATGTGCTTGTTCGCGTTATGAAAAATCCATTGATGGCTTCAAACGAAAGCGTCACTTTCATTCGAAAGCATAAAATGTGAAATACATTGTTGTCTTTGAATTATTGCTTTTCGATGCCATCAAATAGAGAGAGAGGTCGAGAGTCCACGAGGATACATGCACAAAAAAATCTGCGAATGCATATGGTTGTCAAATTTTCTTATTAAATTTAATTTTTCTTCCTCATTTGTGATAGTCGCATTGCGCACGTGGATAGACTTCTAGGATGTCGATAAGCACTATTTCATTAGCATATTTGCTGTGATCAGCAATGTGATTGCACAGTTGTGCTTGCTATAAAATAATGAAGAAAGTATACTGCATCACAACCAACGTGCCAAAGTTTAAAGTTTTGAAGTACCCAAAAATGATGTCCATCCCTCGGAAGAACTTTGCACAAAGCAATAACCGAATTTAATATTCTTTCGAGCAATTTGAAGGAGATTTCCGTTGTCTCGAGTGCTAATCAGTTTTAAATGATGCAAACCAACGATTGAAAAAATATTTATTGAAAGCAGAGAGAATGCTTTTAGCGAAACACAGGCTTAAAGAGAGAGAGAGAGTTGAACGATCAGTGTTGAACTCTTTGCTAAATATGGCATTCACTTTTGCAGAGAGAGATCTTCCCTTTTGTTTTGCAACTCATGCAGTCGGCATTGGGCATCGTGATGTTCGATTATAGTGTAAACTATTCATTAACATCAAACCCTTTATGCATCACAACTGATGGTGTACCATAAACATGTGGTGACTTGAGCACAACTTGGCTTGCTCCCATTGCACTTCCCTTTCCCTCACTCCTTCGCCCTGTACATTCCCACTCTGCATTCAGATTAAAAACGTTTTTGCAGGTGGCAATTTTTAGACTAAAATTTGGAGACCTCAAAATTTTGTATTCCACATGTGGGTTAAATTTTGTAGCCCTACATCACGTAATCCCCAAAATCGGATTATTCCTGCCCGTCCCGCGAGAGTCACGAAAAAAAACCTTAAAGTACTCCAACGAGTTGTAAATCACTTGATCAGAGTCATTCACAACCTTAAAAAATTCGAGCAAATTGGTGAACACAAAGCCCACTACTACAGCTGGGGAGAATTTCTTCAGTGAGCAGCACGGAATTGGAAGTAATGGCAGTGAAAATGCAAAATGTGAAAATTAGGTGAAAAAAATTGCCAACTCAGTGAAACTTTGAATAATTTGCTGACAAAAGCGAAAGAGGCACAAAATGCAAACATGTGAAATATTCCGAACAAATTATGGACTAAAAACGATGAGACATCGATCAACTGCTTTCCTCAAGACACTGCTGCCTTTGAGTTGAATGATGAGGTACTCTCATGTAAAGACGTCGTGCGGAGAAACTTAAGAGAAAGATTCTTAATTTGATGATGTACATGTCGTCAGATCAAATCTGCTCTGTATTATGGTTGTATCTATTTGTATCTGATTGTATTTGTATCTGACTGTACCTGATTATATCCTTTTGTATCATCTATTTACTATCATGAAGGTAATCGTTGCCTATCAACTAAATAAACGATTCGATTCGATTCCATCTGTTAACTTGAGCGTTTGATACGATGGGCTAAACATTTTTTAGCATATTTTATTTCACTGTTTGACGTTCCAGAAAGAATGGAAATCACTGCCGTCTTATTACTCGTAAACTGCAACGCTGTAGTTTCGACATTCTAAAATACTGAAACGTGACAAAAAAATGTGTTTGAGGGATTTCAGGGATCTTTTGGTGTATTACGTATAGTAATTTGCTTGTTGTGTAACGACATTGATGATTCTAGTTAGAAGATATGAATGGTTTGATTTCAGATAGTGATTGCCATTGTTTTGGCATTAACAATATGAAGTGACGATAAAAATGGTAAGGCAACGTTGCAAGCGTTCGCTTATACGAAACGGGTCGAGGCTAGTTGGAAATTAATTTGCGATTCTGTTGAACTTTATCGCTCCCTGATCGCCTCCTCCCTTCGTAACCGAACGAGTAACAAAGCAAACACACCGATCCGGGCAGCCGATCTACAATGATGATTTTCGTGCAGTTCTTTGTGCGCCTCTTCCAGGAACGCGCTTCCAGATTCGAGGTTTGTTTGTCATTCATAGACATCTGTCCTGCGATTCCTTTGTTTCACATACTTCTGTGCGCAGGTGATAGAACGGGTACGGTTGCTGCGCACGAATGATCGTACACTTCGCTCGATTTTACATATGTCGCGCTATATGCTTTACAGATCACATCACATATGTAAAACTGCTATTTTTTTGTAAGGAGGGGGAAGCGAAAAGAATAAGAGTCAAAGTGGGAGTCACTAAAAGCCCATACGCCAGATGTCGAGTTCCTTACCTCCCATCGCCGGTCACAGTTTGGCTATCTGCGAGGTCATGCGAAGATGAAAATAAAATTCCTGGCTTGCATAATTTACCTAGCATTTATTAACGCTTTTCGAGTGAAATTCTCATCTTATGTCCTACTATACTTCAGTCGCAAAATGTGAAAAAGAAAACTGGGGGAATTAGAATAAGGTTTTTCTTTACATCATCGCCTCTTTATGTATCGTGTGTCATGCTTTCGATTTGTAACAACCATATGAACACACGCCTAAAAGTACTGTCCAGCAATGGTACTATAGGCGCTATGGTACTTTCGAAGTACATCTTGGGATCAATCTTGAACGTATTAGAACCTCTTATTACATTATCATGAAAGCATATTGTAACTGCTTGATACGTTCCTGAACATATGCAGATTAATCGCTTCAAAGGCAAACGCCAATGCAAACGAAAACATACGACACATATTATATGGTTGCTGCTCCTACTTGCGATTTCTCCTTGCTTTCTGCTGCTATACTTTCTCAGCACCGCATTTCTCGTATTAAATTCATATCGTCTGTAAAAAATGCGGAATAGCACTGAAAAACGCAGATCTGTTCACATTGTTGTGCAATTTTGATTAGGTGATGTATGCGTCATTACTACAATCAATAACCAATTATATAAATTGAAGGCGAAATTTTGCTCATTTCGGGAACCAAAAACTTTGAAAGCCAAATTTCAGTAGCAAGTAAAACACTCCCATGAAACCATTTTTATTCGTACTAACGTGATGAAATTGAACGTCTTCAACAAGTGCATTACACTTAATGGTGTACGACGTTTTCGATTTGGTATGCTCTCAGTTTTCGTCATTTCACTCGTAAGCATCGTTTCTGATGGTGAAATCTAAAGACAATTTCGTTTCGGACAACGAAATTAATCGATATCTTACGTTCGCTTCAAAACAAATTTAGTAGACGACGATTTCCAATTGAGTCATAAAAGTTTATTTTTTTTTTCCTTTTTTGTAATTTATTCGTTTTGAGATACATTTAAGAAACTAAAACGCTAAATTTAGTTAGAAGATGTCAGAGAAGCAATTAAATTTTTGTGCCAAAAAAAAGTTCAAAAACATGCCAAACGACTTCACATGTGTACGTTTCAATCATTCTACTCACTCGACCAGCACTTGAAACTATCCGTTTACTTCATCTTCTTATGATCCCATGGTTCTCAAAATGCTTTCAAGCATCTTTAAGTGCCTATGAATTTTCGTTGGGTCGATGAACCGTTTTGAAACTAGGGTCTGAGATATACACAATGAATGTAGAGTGTAGATTATATCCATCGTATTTTAACTATACTAGTTGTCTAGTTGAAAGTACCGAACAGAGAGATCGACACAAACACAAATATGTGCGGGCGCGGTGTCGACCATATGCGCTTTACATATGCTTTAAACATATAAAGTGACTTTTTTTAGTTCAAGCACTTGGTTTCGATCGCTATGCATCCATAGTAAATTGCAAAAGTTGCAGGAGAACAAAACTTTTTGGGTCTCCGAGCACATCCGTGAGCTGCGATCTCATTTTAGAGGGGCTATATGATATGCATGTGACGGCCATGGCTGGTGGCCCAAAAACTTAGCTCATCAACGAGGAGAGAAAACGCATGCTTCCCTGTGAATTTTCCGAGCCACATGGTCACGAAACGCTTTCAACAACAGGGCTGTGGTGGGAGGAGGATCTTCGAGCAATAAGCCAGAACTTTCTCTATCTTTAGAACCCTGCAGCTGGCTATCCTTTTATCATACTGTTCAGCAGAAATGGACGCCAACGGGAAGCCCACACCTTAAGGTTGCGTTAGGATCCCCATTTATTTGATTTACGCAATGGCTTTGTTGTCATACCGTCTGGATTTTATTCCTTATTCTTCCTTCGTTCGTACACAAAAAGCATACGAATGATAACAGACGGAGGTTACGCACTTAACAAATAGAAAAGATCAAAGACCTACAATGCACAAATGCGAATTTGTAGTTGAGAGGTGGGGGGAGGGGAAAAGGGGATGGTGCTGCAGCGAAACAGTAAAAGGACTGACTCCCTTTCCCCCGTAATAGAAAAACGCTATTCAGGAACAGCATGAAAAGTTTGACCGTTACATGCATAGAGCTGACTATTGAGCAAAAAAGATTATCACATCAAAATGAAACTGTGCCATTGGTGCGGTCTTCGGATCATTATTTTAAATACAAATAACAGCCTTACAGTAATTGCATTTCAAGCGACAAGCGATGGGTATATTTGCATGATTACATTACAGTAAAGTATCATTGGCGATCGCTTATTTAATGAATCATACATAGGCGCTTTGGCATACCGGAGAGAGCAGAATGCAAGAGATTATTTTACACGGTCATTAAGTCTGATTGCAAAGTCAATTTTAAAGTTTTATTGGATTTGTCAGGAATTTCGCTTTTTCGAACAACAACATTAAAAGTTTTATTTCTGAAAAGTTTTCGCGAATACAGCTATACGATTGTAATTAATTTTACTTGGAATCCCAAAACTTGCTCATCTCATCGGTCAGTTGTAGTGATCTACATGTTTTCCATTTCTGAAATCTCGAGAGTGTTGCCAACGATTAACAAGATATCGTTTTGTAGTGCTCATATGAATTTTCATCTAGAAGCTATGCAACCAAATCGCTGATACCAATGTTGTTAATAACTTAGTGGGCAGAAATGGGAAAAAAGTCGCATCATTATTTGAGGCAATCAGCACATATTCTATTCGGAAAAACGAATCGAAAAGTAAAAATGCGTCGATTTGCGCGCAAAACTAAAATGAAATTGCAGACATTAGAAACGCTGTTCGACATTTTCCGAACCAGTAAAAATCGTGTGCTTTTCAGAAAAAGATTGGGCAAAAATTGAAAACGCGTTCAACTGGAACGAATAAAACGAATTCTAGCAATTGCAGTACTTTTTTTTTAGTAATTTCGGCAATTTGTGTAGTAGTTTTAGTGATTTTTAGTAATTCTAGTAATTTTCATTTTCGTATATTCCGTTTGAAATTTTATCTATAAGTTCGAATATCAATCCGTTGAAAACATCTGCTTGGAAAGCTGTTTATATTATTATGCGTGGTTTTCATAGCGAATTTGACATATGTCTTCAAAATTTTAAAGGAACCTCATTGATCCTTTAAAAAATGCTAATGAGCTGCAGCTGCTAACGATAGCATTAGTGAAGAACCTTTTGAGCGAGGAGCTTCAAAGTTAAGCTGGAAAGTGCGTCAAGAAGCTAAAGCGGTATCCGCTTTGTGTATTTTCGGCTGCAACGATCTAGTGAATGCTCTAAAACCATGCGATGAACGCTTATCTATGTATAATCTTTGTATTTTTCGCTGCTAAATATTTTCTATTGAGTTGCACTGCGATTTGGTGGTAATCGAGTCCTTTATTTTCGAGATCAAAACCGTCGTCGTTTCTGGCCTCCTCTTACCAAAATTTTCGTCCTCGTTTTCGCCAAATTTTCTCATTCATATTCTAGACAGCGGCTATCTGAGCTATCTGAAATCCAAGCTGTGATTTATAGCGTCTGCATCTTGGGGACTGAATGCCGGTCACAGGACTCGAATTTGAGAGCAATTATTTTTGCAACCTGCCTTTTCCACCGAATTATTTCTGTATGCGCCGTTACTTGGGGATTCCTGCAATGTCATTGATCAGACACGGAAGCAAGATTAGCCGTGAGTGGGGGGGGGGGGGGGGGGGTGGGCGGAG
>JPKZ01022847.1:1215612-1240426 GCA_000803305.1 Toxocara canis
GGGGGGGTGGTTGGAGGAAGTAGAAAATTCATGTGATCGTACTCAGGAATAAATCTTCACCGAAATAAACAAAGGTATATTTGGACGTTTCAGAGCAAGTGTGATCGACTGCTTACCATTTCGTTGAAAAATTCAAGAAAAATCTTGTTTGAATTCCCCAGCGGCGATCATCATGGCTGCCTCATAAATTGCAAGCACCATATCACCGATACCAATCGAATTTGCAAAAGTGCAAAACGCAATCTTTTAGTCGTCAATCCACGCCCGTCATCGCCGACGAGAGCCGACAGTTATAACCATTAAACCATAACTGAAACTCTAATGTCAACTGATTAGTCCAGGCGAATCTCTTGATTTCGACAAAAACATTTTCATCAACAATTTTTTGCGTGTTTAACAATCATTTAGAGCAAGGGAGAGGAGTCGAATCCCCTAATTCTCCGACGATTCGGTCTCGGTTGGACGAAGAAACTCTCCTTCCTCCTACCGGTTAGGGGTCTGCCTTAAATTATGTTTGGTGTGTTTCATCGCGGCAGCTTTAAAGCTTATCAATTGAATGAACTCATAGGGTACACTCGTTGTGACGAAAAGCGCGTAAAAATGCTGCAAGGGGGGGCGAATTTGAGAAATTACTCGACTTCAAACAATCGCAACGTCACGTGTTTATCGATCTCTTAGGGGAATATTTAAGAAGCAGGAGGAAGAGCGGAAATAGTTATTACTGCCTATAACTATTAATTGTCTGACTATTTGAGTCGATCGCATTCCCAAATATAATGTCTATACTGGCAACCAGTGCAAGCATTGACCGACGCAGCTGGAAGGAAGAAGGGTTGGTTACGGTGCGCCATCCTACTTCAGCTTTTGTGCATCATTTTTCATTTTATCCTGTCGTTGTTTCATCGCTACATTTTTTTCTTTTTAAATTTCTACCGTTCATTTAGGAATTATCGTCTTCCTTATTCAAAAAAAACATATGGTCATCTATTTGCGTTACGTATATAGCATATGGCTGATATATTTACGCGTTTGCAACTAGTTCCTTACAAGAGAAACTGTAGAAAGGAATAGACGAAACGTTTTTTTTCAAAGCCCTTGAAATTGCTGAGATCTTGAAATTGCTAAATTATTAACTATCGAATAATTAAATCTTTTGGAGAGACTTGTAAAGCAAGAAACAGAAAAGAATTTTGTTGGAAAAAAGGATGTTGAAGAGTGCAGAAAGTTGTGCTTTAAAGTTAGGGTAGATGAAGCATAATGAAGGAGGACCTAAGGAATTTACTCCTAAAAGATGTGAGATTGGTGGGAACAGAAGTGGGTATGGAATTTGCGGCAAGTTGGGAAAGGCAGGATAGTAGTGTTGTTCAAGGTTCTATGTGCACATAAAGGGCAAGTTGCCACACCCGTTGCACATAAGTTGTGGCAGCTGTACAGTAGCGTATACGAAACGGTTACCTAGCACTTACAAATTCAGTCAATAAGTACAGCGAATGAGATGCAAGCATTTGAAATGCATGTAGCTGCTTCGATATCACATTGAACTGTAGAATTATGGGGAAAGTTCAATTCTGAAAGGTTGAAATGGAGTCTAGGTGGTGGTTCAGGAAGGAGGCGAGCCTCGTTTGCGGTGGCCGTCCATCCTGAGGGCAGAAAGCTAGGGGCTGCGCGGTCGTTGAGAGTGGCTGCGCGACGCAACTAGTAGTTATGCCTAGCTCAGTGCTGCGGATTACTCGAGTAGCATCATGTTTGTTGGCTGAGCTGGAGGCATTGGGGCTATCATGAGTGTAGCCAGCTAGTTATATAATTAATTGTATTGCTAGAAAGGTTCACGATGCTGAGCCTATTACAGAGTGCCCAAGGCACAAAGCTTTCTTTGCAGAAAGCGAAGCCGTTCACGTTGCACTGTTCATTGCTGTTGCTCGTACTTCTTTACGCCTTTTTCGGTGGCCTCGTTTTCAACAAACTTGAAGCTGATGCTCTCGTCAGACAACAGGCTGACGAATACGAGAAGAGAAGAAGCTGTGTTCTCGAGGTGGGCGTTTTTCTTGTAAGCTCTTTACATACCTCTCAATCATTTCAGCAAGTCTCGCGTTCCGCATTTCTATTACGTCAGGATTATAGGGAACGACTTTCCTTAATCTGTGTTAGAGATCGCTTTTGCTCGGATAAGCGGACTGCACGGGTAGAGAATCTAGGTATTACTCATTTGGATCTTAAAAAAACCAAAATGGCTCCATTTGGCTCGATCTTTCATCTTGGCGACCGCCAGTTTGGCTCTTACTGGAAAATCTGAAGCGTCCCATTTAGTTCTTTATAATCGTATACGTCTATAGTTCGCATCAGTTTTAGTTCCCGTTAATTTCTTAGCGAAATGAGCAGCGACTGAGGGGACAAAATGAACCAGTGGCCACGGTTCATTCACAGAACCCATTAAACATCGGCGCCGATGAGCCAAGGGAAGCCAGTTTGAATTTTGGCGCACTGGAGTGAAAAAGAACTTCTGCAATTAAAGGGGGGGGGGGGGGGGGAGATGGGGAGAAGAAGAAGCTAAGGAGAGTTAAGGGCCTCTTTCGATGTCCGCGAAAAGATGGTCTCGCAGATGACAGGTGTGTTCGTTGCTGTTTTTGTCAATCCTTCCCAGAGCTTATAGTGATTAATCAGAATGATGCGAAGTCATGGTGAAAAGTACATCCATAATTTCGATTTGTTCAAAAAACGTTTTATTCAATTTGTCGTTTATTTGTTAATGTTTTGCTCATGAGCGGTATTGCTCTATCTCAAAAAGGCAATTGTCCACACTGTTTACTTTTAGATACGTAATTTGATGCATGTGCCACGCATATTGCGATGCACCAAATTTTGCTCTTTTTTTTTGTGAGCACTATTTACAGTTAACGCTCAACACTTTAGACAGCTTGGCTTTCTATGAACAGACTGATGGATGAGCATCATGACAACATATCATCATTGTTCGGGGAAATTTGTTGAGTATAATGGGATTAGTTTTTGTTGTATCATGTTTTGTTTGGTTCTCATTCTAACAAGGGAGTCTTTCGCTAATCGTGATTTTGTGAGAAAAAATTGTTGCGATCCTTTTACTGCGAAGTAGTAGCATTGTTGCTTTAAAGCGCTCTACAATACGATTTCGATTTTCTAACAATTTATGTTGTTGCTTGATTTCCAACTTTCTCGTGTGTCTCAACTTGTTGCAACAAGTCTAAGATTCATTGAACGAACTATGTATAATTAATCTAAGCCAATTCTTATCAAGTTTATTTCAGTAATAGCTAGAGGATAGTTCAATTCAGTAACAGCGAAGTTGAAAAGGCTTCGTTCATTTTTGTGGTTTATTGATTCTTATAACACAAGTATCTAATAACACAAATCACGAAAGTACCATACGCTGGAAGCTATCCCTGATGTAACTTAGTTTTCGAGCTTAGTTTTCGACACTTCAAGAATTCATTTTCATTGCGCTTAATATAGCAAATACCATTGCAGTAATGATTCAGATAGACATAATATCGTGGTGCTCACCTGGATTGTTCATATGGGTAGTACAGGTGACGCAAAAGAACGCGCCTGATTGCTGCAATGACTTGAAATCTCAACGTTGTTTTCCATTTTGATAACTTTGAGCTGAGCGGTTCTAACTGCTAATTCGCCCATAGAATAAAAAATTGTTCTATCAAAAAAAGTTGACATAAGAGCGTACAGTGAACTTAAACTCCTTCAACTAGACGCTGAGGGAGTTGAAGTTCAGCAGTATTGTGCGTTAGTTGATGCAAATAGGTGTGCTTTCGAAGGTATATAGAGTTCTTGTCATAAAGCTCTATGAGCGATCTTCTTCGATTCCAACGGGAGTGCTCACATGCCGATTTGGTTCTTCTCGGTTCCGCTATGATGTGCGGAAAACGGGCACAGCTGCAAACGAAAATGATGTTGTGCTTTTACGTACTGCTTGTGCGTCCCGCGGGGGAAGCAAGGGCAATAGAATTTTGATGCATTCGCTTGTTTCACGTTTTTTGTTCGGTGTTTGATGAGGCATCGTTTTGTGCACCAAAATATGCTTTCGTGCAGGGCTGCCAAAGGATGCGAGCGATAAGTAGGGGTTGAAAGGCAAATTACAGCAACCGTTAGAGTGACTCAACGTATCTACGGGTGAGTTTAAAAAAAAAAACAACGAACTGGAATAGAATCCCGGATCGAATCGAATCGGGAAGATGATGTGGGCAAAACTTTTCTGGTAGGATAAGCAGGCTTCGAGAACTGAAAATATAGGTATTACACCGTGTGAATCGGATGTCGTTAGATGTTCTACCATGTGCAGACCAGGCAAGACTTGAATTTCACTGATCTTCCTAACGAAAAAGATAACTAACCAGTGAGGTCAGGTGTGAAACGCTGAACTCTCTGATAACTGTCTCTAAACAATGGTGGCAAAAGCGCTTTGCGGAAAGCACGAACACTACGCTACAATTTATTTTGCATCATTGAGCATTTAATTAATTATTCCCCTTTTAGCTGTCACTTACATTATATTTTAAATTATCTGTCTTCAACGTAAAACACATTCGATGAGTATAATTTTATGCCCAAAGATGGATGGAATTGATGAGAACCTTAGGCGGATGGAACTGATGAGAATTCAAAAGATAACTTTACTGATAAAACGTAATATCGAGGAAAGCGCCGATCGGCTGTTACATACCACTTCACAGGTATGCAGTGTATTTCGACAACAAACAGCTAGTGCAGTTGTTGGACGAATGAAATTCTCCATTTCCACACAACTGGGCAGCTGACCGCATAAAGAGCAAATTTTGTGCTAAAAATTCCATTATATGATTGCAGAAGTGTTTCAAACCGCCTATAACCGATTGCGGATTGATCTCAGAAAAATTTTCACTATGAATTAAAGTTTTTCGACGAAGGGTTGCCAATCTAAGAGGTTTACATTTGTTATGATAGACCAAGAAATAAAGCGTGAGCAGTGTGCACATATAGGCAGCCATCTACGCACACACAATGAATGTAACAACGCAATACGTCATTCTCGTTTTGCTTAAGCGAATGGTGTGATCAATGTTGTTGTGTACCAGTTTGTGATCGATACTTAATGCTCATGAAAGCTAATTAGCCAACTCCATTTTATATGTCATGTTTATAGCGAAAATGCAGTAGCATTTCGCAAAACCATAACAAATAATACTCTTTATATACAGAAGCAGAAACACTTGTCTGTGTATTATCTGATTTGATTTGTTGCCTAACTAATTTGTTGCTTTTATCCAGTAATAATAGGTCAATGCTTTAATGAAATGTTGTTATGCTGTTGACTGCTGTTCAAGAGACTATCTTTTACTCTTTTTTTCCTTCACCAATTGTAATTCGCAACCATCGATATCACAAAAAAATGGTCTTGTATGCTTATTGTGTAGCTTTTACAAAATAGAAATTTGTTATGCAGATACTGTTGAACGATAACGATGAACCGAATGTGACTGCAACGACAATAATGGAATGCTGGAAGAAAGAGGCGGATGAGCGCACTGAATGGAGTTATGTCACCTCCACTCTGTACGGCTTTGGTATTGTCACCACTCTCGGTATGTTCTTTTCTTTTTATTTTAACACCTGCACTTTATTTTATTTTCCATCTATGTTTCATACATTCATCTATTTCCGTGTGTACAATGAGCAGGTTTCATATATATATATATAGCAGATATATTTATAAATTATCGAGTCGTTAGGCTGAGCAGTACACATCAAGTATGCATTTTTTTATAATAGAATCGAGTCTTCAAAACGAAATGAAAATTTTCTTTTGAGAGTGAAGATTGAAAAAAAAACGATTCTGTCAAAGCAAAATGGGTCTCTGTTTGAAGTTTTATGGTATAAACAGATATGCCAGATAATTTTAAATAAAAAGTACAAATACGTGCGGCTCAAAAATACGATGATCATAATTGAGTATGGGGGGCCATCAAGGAGACCTGTATCGATATTCCGACCAAAGCTATGAATTCATTGCTAAAATTCATTCACAAACCCTACAGTTTGTATTCGCAAAAATTTATATCTATGTCAAATGAAATATAAGACCTATAAAATTACTTGTGATTTGTTGATTTGTTCGCACCATATTCGTTCTTAGCATCTGCCTATCAGACCTGTTCGCTTACTGGTGTTCTTTTTTGAATCGCATGTCTTTGCTTAGAACTTTCCTTGATTAAACTCTCTTGATTTTTGGTTAGAAAGACTTATTTATTGATTATCGATTGTCTAGTAAGTACTCGTAAGTAATAAAGGAAAATTGAAAACATTGCTTTCAAAGAATGTATGAAGAGCGAATTTTGCAGATTTTATGCTTCCATTTAATTTCTGTGCAGCTGAATGTTGCTGCATAATTTTTGAGCATTTTTGGAGCAGGTTTGCATGGGCGAATGAGTCTGCGCAAAAAACAATCACATCAATCGGCCAGATGGCGCAATTTTCCAATGGTTTTTCATGGATTAAAGCCGAAAATTTTTCACCAGTGGAGGACATACAATTTCGCATGAAACGAACTATTGATCTTAATGTTGTTTCGCTCTTGTCCACTATATAGATAAATGAACGAGAACATTATATATATATATATATATATATATAATGTTCTCGTTCATTTATCTATATAGTGGACAAGAGCGAAACAACATTAAGATCAATAGTTCGTTTCATGCGAAATTGTATGTCCTCCACTGGTGAAAAATTTTCGGCTTTAATCCATGAAAAACCATTGGAAAATTGCGCCATCTGGCCGATTGATGTGATTGTTTTTTGCGCAGACTCATTCGCCCATGCAAACCTGCTCCAAAAATGCTCAAAAATTATGCAGCAACATTCAGCTGCACAGAAATTAAATGGAAGCATAAAATCTGCAAAATTCGCTCTTCATACATTCTTTGAAAGCAATGTTTTCAATTTTCCTTTATTACTTACGAGTACTTACTAGACAATCGATAATCAATAAATAAGTCTTTCTAACCAAAAATCAAGAGAGTTTAATCAAGGAAAGTTCTAAGCAAAGACATGCGATTCAAAAAAGAACACCAGTAAGCGAACAGGTCTGATAGGCAGATGCTAAGAACGAATATGGTGCGAACAAATCAACAAATCACAAGTAATTTTATAGGTCTTATATTTCATTTGACATAGATATAAATTTTTGCGAATACAAACTGTAGGGTTTGTGAATGAATTTTAGCAATGAATTCATAGCTTTGGTCGGAATATCGATACAGGTCTCCTTGATGGCCCCCCATACTCAATTATGATCATCGTATTTTTGAGCCGCACGTATTTGTACTTTTTATTTAAAATTATCTGGCATATCTGTTTATACCATAAAACTTCAAACAGAGACCCATTTTGCTTTGACAGAATCGTTTTTTTTTCAATCTTCACTCTCAAAAGAAAATTTTCATTTCGTTTTGAAGACTCGATTCTATTATAAAAAAATGCATACTTGATGTGTACTGCTCAGCCTAACGACTCGATAATTTATAAATATATCTGCTTTTGAATAAGCTGTGAAATGTTTTGCACCTTTATTTGAACTGGCTCAGTGGTGCGAAGTGTTTAGCTTTGTTGATTTCATCAAATATGATGCATGGATGCATGTATTCATGCTAGACAACACCACTAAGCTAATTATAAACTGAGCTAATTCAATTGAACAAATGTTTTTCCCTTTCCATAAAGAACTTGAACATCTTCGTATCGCGACACCAGAAAAGATGGCACTGGACTATATAAGTGAAAAGAAACATTTTTTGTTGTGTAGTTGTCGTGAACTGAAAAGCCTTCTCTTGAAAGCAACCTATTTAAGCGCTGGATTAGTTAATTAATTTGACGTCGTCAAACGCCCGCGGGCATTCGGTCATTTTGGGATTCATCTGTATCCTTTCGCCTTTTATAGCGCATATGCACCATTTGTAGATTCTATATATCATCCATCATTGTTTGGTAGATTGCATTTTAATGAAAGAACTCGGGCTGTAAGCCAAATGTCAGCGACTAAAAGAAATGAACAACAGAGACATTGGTTGCCGAAAAAATTTCTTTAATTGCTTTCTTTACAGAAGAAATGACCCTGATGCTCCTTTGGAACCAACGAGATCTTTTTTTTTCACTTAATGGCTCCTCTTCGCTCAGCTATTGGCGATCGAAGAGAGCGCACTGTCCAGAGCACACGTTATTTTCTGAAATCCTGAAAGCTTTAGTCCTACAGCCATCGATCACCTGCTATAATTCTTTCTATAGAGGCTTTAGGGGATCATTTAGAAAACGTTAGCGAATTAAAAGATCTTTTTGGTATTTTTGCTCAGTACTTTTACTTGAAATGTGACGACGATGGTTACATAAAATTCCTAATGCGAATGAATTCCTAATGTTATTCCACCACACTTATAAAATCCTTTAAATTTAGTATCATATCGAGATATTCCAAAAAAGAAGTAAAACGAAATATTTCATGAAACGTCGCATTCAAAAAAGAATTTTCGCCTTTGAAATGAATTGAATAAAGAATTTATAATGAATCAAACTCTTTCAGTTGCCCCTTAAAGTTCAATCGCACTACTGAGCATCTGAGGGCTTGGTGGCGAAGAAGTATGCCAACAATTGTTTTTAAAGCTTGAAGCATGAAGTGCATTTTTATGTGAAATATTCGATTCAGCTTTTTAGAAAAACGAAGACGGCTCTGAAACACTGCCAAATCACAGCACACGTCTCTCTACTGTTTGCTTTTCTAGTTTCCATACTTAAGCACATTATTACGCAGCTACAACAAACACATGTGATATTGATAGTTATTAGTTTAACTTTCCTCGTTCGATTCGGAACAACGATTACGACTAAACGAATCTTATCTTTGTTTTAGGTATCGTCATTACCAATATATTCGTACAATTGACTATGAATACTACGTAGAAATACTCCGTATGATCTTTTCATTTAGGGTACAATCGAATAGCGCCGATAACGCATGCGGGTCGAATGTTTTGTATACTTTATGGAATTTGTGGTATTCCGATAACGATGATTATTATCGCGAATGTGGGACAATACTTGAATCAGTTTGCCAGAAATTCACGCATCAAGGTAAAAATTCCAATCAACAGAATAACCGTTTTCAAAAATTATGTACACATTTCGTTACTTTCACTCTCTTACATCCATCACGCTCTCAACATCGGCACTAAAGGTGGTATGGGAGGAGAACCATTCCATCATAAAAATAATGAAGCCCCGCTCTTCATCTCTTCTAGAGAAGGGAAGGGATAAGCTTCGGTCTGGCATTTTCTACGAAGTTGGCCGGCTACTGTCCGCTTTCCTTGTTCCCCATAGAGAAGCACAAAGCTAACTTTCGACCTCCTTGCCTTCATGCTCGCTGGGCTTGGCTGACATCAAAGTGAACTGGCCGAGAGGAAGTAAGTAAATATTGTGCAGCATTGCAGTACTCATGGGTGCCGCTATACCAGAAGGTTTCTGCATTATTTTGTGCTTTGCCGTATCGCAGTATTCAGACCTAAAAAGTGCTCATATCATGGATATGATTGTATCGTTGCACAAAAAGTATTTGTTTCACATGATTCCTGCCGTACACTATGTTGCTTGCTACAGTATTATACGAACGCCATGTTCTGCAGTCAAAACCTAAATGATATTGCACTTTGCCGCAGTACCGAGTAATAGAATGTAGTGCAGTAAAGGCCGTATTGCATAGTATGGTGCAGTATAGCCAAACAAATGTGAACAACATCAGCGCTCATAGTAGATCTTCAGCAGCATGGGAAGCTTCAAAGTTTCTGTCCTTAAAAATATTAAAAGCGAGATGAGGAGGAGCGATCTGTGATCGCCCTCTGTGAACATGGAGAGGGTAAGTAGCGGTTTTTAATCCCTTGTCTCCTCAGCGATCCTATGGGTAGAGGGTGCTCGCAAAAATCTTAATTTGGACGTAGCTGCCGTTAAAAACAAGCTGAAATAGGCACAAATTTGTGAATTCTGATAAACCAAGATTGTTTGGAGTAGAATTTGTAAGTATATCATTGTTTAATTGAATCGCAATATGGCGAGAAGTGGAATACCTCCGGTGACAAATTATACTTTATGAGCTTGCCGCATTGCGTTGCTTCACAACGAGTTCATTGTCATTATCTTTAAGCACCAATTGAACAGTGCGAGAATCGATATCGATTGTTACCTATACTACACTTTACTTGTATGATAACAATAATATACGAATTGATTTGCAGCTGAGATCTGTCTACCAATAGAAAGTCACCATTTGTATATATACAGCAAAAAATGGCAAAAATCATTTGCTACGATGAATCACGGAAAGCGAAAACTGTGCAGACGATACTGCTATATGTGCATCAGATTGTCATCGCTGGATAATAATAGGTGGATCTAATTTGTGCAAATTTGCAAATTTGCATATTGCATGCGTGATGCAAATGACATTTCCCTTAAAAGCTGATACTGTGAACGAGTAGCAGCAATTCTGGCACCTTTATCTTAGGTCGAACAGTACAGAGATCGACGACGACGTTCGAAGGCGACAGGTGAGGTGCCAGAATCTTCAATCGAATTCACCTCACTAGCGCTTCTTATTGCGTTTCTTCTCTACGTTAGCTTTGGCGCTCTTCTACTTCCATTGCTCAACGGACAGGTTATTAAAGTCGACTGATTCCATAACTGTTTAGTTTCTCAGTGATGAAGATTGCTACTATTTTTTTTTCAATGAACTATTTATGCTGCTCGTACTTAATTAATATTTGGCTTTATATTTATCGGCTATGGAATGCAACACTTTTTCCGATTATCAAGCATCATAAAGTATGCCATCACATTAGCGAATGAATTAAAGCGTTCGGCGCTGGGGATCGCTCATATGAAGCATCACCTTGGTCCATATTCACTTTTCCAGCTATGCATGTTAACCACTGGATAAAGTGCTAACGATATGGAAGTAGTTTTGCAATTACTCTCACAAACCTACACGAACTCATTTGACCTACAATGAGATTGTCTATGGGATCTCGACTAGTGCCCGTTCACTGGTTATATTGAGGAGATTTTACAAAATTATTTCGGAATTTTTAGTTTATTGCAACTGAAATTCTTTTATTTTGTGCAAAATCATATTAGTTTCTCTTGCCGACTCCCGACTGTCGAACGTCTTACTTTTTAACGAAGATGACTACTTAAACGATTTAAGCAGTGAGGATGCCTATTAATATGCAGTAAGTATATTGCAGATAGATTTCTTCAATGGACTTTATTTCAACTTTTTATGTTTAACTGCTATTGACTTCGGTCAGTTAGTGCCTCAAAGGTTTGTCATTTCTTTATCCTAGGGCGTTCGTAAAATATAAATAAGCCATAAAATAGAGGGCGCATTATTTTCTGACCTGTTATAATTAAAAGTAGTTCATACTTATATATGAAATTACGTATTGAGCAAATGGCGCCAATGGAGGTCTTATCGGTCGTTGTGCAAACGCTCTATCATGCAAAATGGTACAGATAAAGAATATGCCCGATACAGTTGCTAAGTTGTCCGCAAACAGGAGAAAACACATGGCACAAACAAGAAGTAAAGCCACTAAACGCTTTGGGAATCGAAAAAAAAAAAGCAGTGAACTAAAAACAGGGCAAAGCCTGATGAATAGCTTTAGTGCGACGAAACCAACCGTTTTTTTCCGTGTTTCACATAAATCGACGTCCGAATCCTAAAAATAGTGTGAGTGCTGAGAATGCTTTATCAGATTCTCTTTCTTGAACGGGCGATTCAAAAAAAAAAAAAAGAGTAGCGTTTTCGTTTGCTTTCCTCGAGATGAACAAAATACGTTTTTGCTATTCGTATGGAGAGTAATAAATTATCGGATTATCTTATTTTTGGCTATAAAACCGAAAAAATTGCAATTTTAATTGCGCAAAATTATTTTCTCCAACAAAAACATTCTTTTATTGCTGATATATTTGCATAAGTATATACAAATCAATCGACATATTTCACATCATGTAGCAACCAATAGCAACAAAATTGTTACCTTACTGAATGATAAAAATATTTTTAGGCGCCCTCTTAAAAGAATAACTCGCTAAAAATTAATTTATTTTAGGGTAGCGTTTCTGCCTATAACATTCATTTATGTATGCGTTGGCCTCGCTATAACAACTATCGCAATAGGTTCGTGATTTTTCACACATATTTTATCACATTTTCTAGCCGCCGTTTTTTTTTTTTTTTTTTTCTGAACGATAATGAGAATACCATCTTTCTATGCATTAGTTCTAAGAAGAACTTTTGCAGATGTTGGCTCAGAATATATGAAAAAGCTGCACTATCTCGGAAAGAAGATGAAGAACGCTGCGTCGACGAAAATTTGGTTCGGCGGAAAAACGTTTGTTTTCTTTTTTTTTTTTCAAATAAAACTTATTTCCAACACATTTACAATAGCACAATTGTGAATTGTGTTATTAAAATATTGTAGGCGCAAAAAAAATTACTTTGGGCTTTTATTTTACGAACACGTCCCAGTTCACCTGTTCTCCTCATATCTTTATCACACTTACTTAGGAAGAGATAAGAATAGAATCATTAAACCAAAACTAGATTATAAAAAATATATATTGCGTAGTTTATACTATGGTGGCGAGCAAAATGCGAGCACATTGCCATTAGTGAGTAGATTATCAGTGTGAGTGAATTTCATGGGGTTGTTGAAATTATTGAAAGATTCTTTATGGTCAATGCCTTGTTGTTTTACCAAGCATCCAGTATCGTACAAGACTTATAGGCAAAGTAAACCGATTCCAATTTCTTTCCAATTATAATCTCTTACAAGATTTACATTTTATAAAAACGACGCCAATAATAACTTTTACATCAGCGGAAAAGTTTGTTCCACATTTACCATTCATATCCTCGATCGGCAACTGTGGCGTTAACATTAATCCTTAGTCAGTAGTAATAGTTACGGCGATCTTTAGTTCCAGTAGAATCTCGGGGGTTGTACTTTTCAACGTTGTTTTAGATGGGACTGTATTCAAGAGAATGGCTCTACTTCAGGCAAAAGCCTTTATTCTCGACGGACTTGGGAGCCGGAAAATGTCCATAAGATTGTAAGGTATTTGACTAAAAGGCAGAGTTCATGATGAAGGGCGCACTATCCGGATATGACTGTTTTTTGCGAGATTCTTAAAAGGAGTCTTTGTGGGTGGCAATTCGATTTAAGGAGCAGTAATGAGGAATAGCAGTTGTTCAGCTTAAAAGTGCGCGATCTGTTGCATGCAGTCGGTAAGAAATGTGGTGTTGAGCCGTCGTTTATCGATGGAATTGACTTGGATAATGTCATCGAACGCGTTATCGCCATCAATGTACGTATGCTATTTTCGTTAGTATCGTTTTAATATACGGTCGTTGCTGCCGTCAGCAAACTGAAGAGCTCACACACTGGAAGCAATCTGATAATGGCTTACCTTGCTTTCGTGGAGTGTTGCGGTGAATCATTTTAAATTTTGCGCCAGTCTATCGAAGAAGGTGAAAAC
The DNA here is from genome assembly GCA_000803305.1 of Toxocara canis. Taxonomy (NCBI): domain Eukaryota; kingdom Metazoa; phylum Nematoda; class Chromadorea; order Rhabditida; family Toxocaridae; genus Toxocara; species Toxocara canis. The sequence continues at coordinate 1,229,221 of JPKZ01022847.1, forward strand.
AAAACGGAGTCCATCTGTCCCTCGGACGGCACAGGAACGAAGACGGGTTGCAGTCCAAGCTGTACTTCCCACAACATCGACGATTGCAGAACGAGGGGGTTTAGAGTGGGAGGGTTCTAGGTCAGAACGGCTTATGAAGAGAGGTGGGAAAAAAACCGGAGTTTTGCGAAAGATAGGAAATATAGCATAAAAAAGGTTGCATGACTCTTGTCAAAAAATAAAATTGCACGACTTTTTTCAATAATTTGTTGTAAGTGTAAGTTTCTAACATTCTTTTTAGAAAAGTTCTTAAAGAAAAAAATAAAACGACAAAAAATTTCTCCTTAGTTAGACACAAAGATGGTACAATCCTCAGCCGTCTGCCCCTCTTGCATACTCCATGCCCCGTTCGCCTTCTGCTTCAGTTCTGCGCTTAGGAAGACTGCAACTGCGGCCAACGAGTTCAAAACAGGCTTTCTTACAAAAGTGATGCCCATTTAGAGAAGAGACAAGTTTTCAAAGAGGAGAGGGGAGAGTCTTTATTCGAACTAATACTTTATTCGAGGTGTATAGAAGAGTGATATTCAAACAGGTAGTTTTTTTCTTTAACAAATTCTGTTCACAAATTTTGGTAAACGATAAACCTACTAACTGCAGAATCATGTAGCATTGTACTCTTGGTAATGTATGCATTTTTGCGAAAGAACCACCCGCAACACCATAAAATCATCGATTTTTTCTCAACAGAAATTCAACGTCGAGATTTCTGTAATGACAATGTGGATGGCCTTTATATCAATGTGCCCATCTGCTCTGAGGTTCTGCAGAACTTTTCATTCTTTGACTAATTGTTTATAGATGAATATTACTGACTCAAAATCAATATGGATTATAATGTCCTTAATTAATGCGTTGTGATTTGTACCTGGTCGATTTCAAATGGTATGGTTTTCTTAAAAAGTCCATCTTCTCCCTCCTACCGTTCGTCAAAAGGTTTGGGTATGTTACGACCACAGAAGACGGTGCAGAAGAATAAAAAAGTAAGGACCGAATATTTTGTAGCCTCGTTGGCGTTACAAGCTTCTGCCTTCAGGAAGGTAGGGCGCCACCGCCCGATCTAAACGATGAGCCAGCACCACCACGAGAACCGTCGCCGAAAACACCTTCTGAAACGCAAGCTAAATCGTCACCGTCGCAGCCACCGTCGGAAGCATGTCCACTGCTGACAGACCAATCCACGCCCTCGAAAGGCACTCGATCTCGACCATCTTCAATTATATCGAAGTCTTCAAAGGTCTCGAGGTTAGGAACACCTAGCGTATTCATCTAGCGTATGCCGAATTGTGCTTAATTTGGTGGGCGTTTCACGTCATACTTTATTACGATAGATCCGTTCCTGCACAATTTTCATACTGTAGTAGGTGGACACACGAAATAAAAACGTGCGCTCTACGCAGTGACTGCTAGCGAAATCGTAAACGCTTTTTGGCAAGTTGGCAAGACATTTGATTCTAAGACATATCCGCGTCATCTGACTCATGCCGACATGACGTTTGCCATCGTATTAATTTTTTCGGTACCAATTTCGATCTTCGTTTTAGAAGACCGACTCTTCCAACGTAATTTCACATGGGCATCTTGAATTCATAAAGGAAGCGAGCCACATTCCTCATTTTGCGAAACTTCTCCTTGCGCTTGGGTGCACCTGAATGATCTCGCTAGAAAATTTTCTCAAAGAATCGGTGCCTTATTTGATACTAGCTATTCAAACAGCAAACATCCGTTTTCCATTACTCATACTTCGTTTGAGCATATCAACTGAATATAGGATGGAGTTACTGGTACCGCTAGTGGCATCAAAATAACAAAGGTGGCAGCGTCCCTCTGTCACCTTCGATTGTGAATTCTCTTGTTGTGCGCTCTGCCTAAAACTTGCTAAGGCTTTCAGGCCGGCTTCCCTTTCAACGCAAGGCAACAGTGCAGGATCGGATCTTGCACTAAAGAATCAGACGTTGATGTCACACGTTTCCGTGATTGCATCACCGACTCTCGAAGCAACTTCTCTCGACACGGTATGACCTTTCACCGTTATTACTGTCAATTTTTGTCATTTCACTTTGGTGTTAATTTTCATTCAAAGGAATCATTGCAAAGTCGTTCGGCATGACTTCCGAATCAAATTCTTCACACCGAATATTTTTGAACTAAAATGTTCCGGGTTGCCGATTTGCGCCCTAAAATGCGTCAGTTATGCGAGTACCTCATTGTAATATCCACGTGTTCTTCATGTGTGCTTGGCAACTTGAAAGTGTCGTCTTTGGATTGTGTTCGCGACCTAGTCATTCTTATCGATTCTAGGTTATCGTTTAAATCCCGTACCAAAAAGATTGTCCAAGAAGCTTTTTGCAAAAGCCAATCTTCTTCGATCGCTTAAGTCCTCCCGATATTCGCCCTTATGCATCTAATTCCCAAAATCATGTTTGCCCATTGCATGATATGCTCCGGATGGTTGGCACGCGCTTAAAAACAGCTGCATTCGTACTGAGAAGGTTCAACAGTTTTTTTTAAAAACCAGAATCGCTTTTTGCGAAGTGCAGTTATTAAAAAGCAAAATATTATGAATGTTCGTAAAAGATATTGAAGTTGAGACCATATAATGCGTCGAGGAAGATGGTATAATATATTTATGCTGACGTTTCGGCTCATAAAGCCATAATCATAGCACCACAAGCTGAAAAGCAATAATCGTATTTTTCGGAAAAGGTAATAAACAACAGCAGCAACATATCGCATATACCCACGAACGACTTCGTTTCTTATCACGGTGCAAGCGAAATGGTGTTATTCCACACTTCATCGCTTATGCGACAGACCATTTGTGGTCTGGAAACCAGTCTTTTGATCTCCTCATCGCAAAAGTGCAACGCAGATATTTATGTTTGGAATACAACAACTGCCGTCGACTACTATTCCGTTATATCGATATCTCAAACTCTTCTTTCACCTCACTTCGCAGGACGCTTCCACCTTACATTCTTGGAAAACTCGCTGATATATCCTCTATCTCCTGCACGACTATTAGTCACCATGGCAATTTTCAATTCGGGAAAAAGTACGAACGCTTTACTTCCCGGAACGGTAATACAGATACACCTGGCGTCATTTTATCTGATGATCACCGTTCATCCGACGATTACAACGTTCATAATGTTTCTGTTGATTACCAACTCGCAGATAATGATCACACTGTGCGTTGTATTTCTATCGGTGATTGTGAATTAGATGACGCATCCTCTTCATTACTCTCACTAGGCCCCTCTTTTTCACCGTCCGTAAAGGTTGACAAGAGTATTGCCTGCTGTGTTCGCAGCAATCTTGTTGGTTCATTTATTGTATTACGTTACTCTGAAAACTCTTCCCCCACTGTGCCCAATGCCGTCCAATCTCTCTCACACTCCGCACCATTTTCCGCACTGAACGTCTGCCTACCCCTGCCTGTTAACCACCTCGAACCAGTGTTCGCTGCCTGTCTGGAGGATGTGCATGGTCTTCTTGTAAAATACGGTCGTAAACGTTTTGCAGACAACCTCCCCATAGAAGAATGTTCGGCTCTTCGAAACCTACGGAAAAAGGTTTCCAACCATGAACTTCGCATATCGATCTCCGATAAAGGTGGTGAACTCGTAATATGCCCATCCGAGTTAGGCAAAAATATTGTTAAACATCATCTAGCGGACATTTCCCTATACACCTCTGTATCCCGCGCACATGTCAATACCGCTGTAAAACACGTTCGTAATACTTATCGGACATTCATCGCCAACCATGACATTCCAAAAACTCTTGCCAGTAAACTTTGTAGTCGTAGTCCCGCCATACCTGTCCTCTATACATTGATCAAAACCCACAAACCCAGTTTTAACCCTCGCTCCTGCGATGCTTCCCATTTTTCCATTCGACCAATAATCTCCAGCTGTGACGGTCCTACTGACCGCATGTCCTGGCTTATCTCGGTGATCCTTTCACCTCTTCTCAGTTTCGTGCCCTCACGTTTGAAAAACACGGCTGATTTTCTTCTACGTCTCAGTCGTCTTAACCATTCCGATATCTCAACTGTAAGAAACTTCACCTACGCCAGTTTCGGCGTCACAAACTTATATACCAATGTCTCCCGCGATGCTGCCCTTTCTCAACTGTCCACTTTTCTCGACGAGCATCAATGATTTTTGTACTTATGGCCTCACCAACTCCTGCCTTCTCCGACTTACTGAGGCTTGTCTCAGTTTCTCATGTTTTTGCTGGTCAGGTTGTTATTACGAGCAGAAGAGAGGCCTAGCTATGGGCAGTCGGTTAGCTCCTATACTTGCCAACCTTTTCATGGCCGCCATAGAACGCTGATCGCTATACACCAATCCCGTGCTCCTCGTTCGTTATATCGATGACATATTCGTTGTAGCTAACTCACGTGACCACTTACAACGAATCTTTGATTCCCTCAGTAATGCTGACCCTCAGATTTCTCTTACCATCGAGAGTCCATCATCTCGAGGTTTGGCTTTTCTCAATACCCGCATTTCTCTTTCCAGTGGAATATTCCGGTCTTCGTGGTACACCAAACCTTCCTCCGCAAATATCCTTCTAAATGCGCGTTCCGCTCATCCCCCCAGCATCAAACGCAACGTTGTTTCACAATTCCTTAAAACCGTTCATGCAGTTAGCCTCAATTCCAGCCAAGACAACTTGAATGCCTGCGTTCGTGACGCGAAGTGCATTCTTACTAAAAACGGCTATCTGTCCAACGACCACCTCGGTTCCATTTCTGAACAATCTGCAACCAACCCCCTCTCTCATTACTCACGTCGAACTAAGCGCGACAAGGAGGCGCGGGCCATCTTATCCGTTCGCTTCATCAGCAACAGTTTTACAAATGAACTCATCTCGATACTGAACAAGCATGACATTCCTCTTAAACTATTTGTAACTCCTCCTTCCACGCTCCGACAATTACTTATTCGCAACAGAATATATGACCGCAGGTAACGGCACCCTCAGTCGCAAAATCAAAGAAGCTTATCTCATATACTCACGCAAACCTAAGATCAATGGATGTGTTGAACTATTATCCTTAACTAACCTCTTCGTGCACGACCTATGACCCTTCTCTACTTTCTTCCCTTCTCTCCTTTCATTCTTCACAGCTCTTCTTGTTATGATATACCGCTTGTTTCTCCTTTCCATCATAGAATCGCTGCTGTTGTTTATTACCTTTTCCGAAAAATACGATTATTGTTTTTCAGCTTATGGTGCTATGATTATGGCTTTATGAGCCGAAACTTCAGCATAAATATATTATACCATCTTCCTCGACGCATTATATGGTCTCAACTTCAATATCTTTTACGAATATTCATCGAATATGCGTCTGCGTAACAACATCGTTATCAAACATTTATATTATGAATGTCTTAAAACAATGCGTCTTGAAAACGCGAATTGAGATGAGCTAAAATAGTCTCATCGGCGTTCTATACAACCTCGTTAAGATTTACCCATACAGATCCATTTAAATTTCTCCTATTTTTCAAGAAAACACGGGCACCACTTTCAATTACGAAGACAAATATATAAAGAACTCCACTCAACATTCTTTTGCAAACTGTCTAACATGGCAACGCTGGTACTGACTTCCTGTCAAGGTTGTGAGCGCACCAACACTTACCTGCTTTAAAAGGAGACTTGTTAGACTAGCACCTTCCCAGCTACTGCTGAAGAGGCTCATCTCATTCACTTACAGTTAACTCGCTGCCTCTCATACCCTTTATATACCATTTGTTTACTTTTTTCTTCTTTTATTTCGTTTCTATTCCTTTTGCTTCCCTTCTTTTTCGATATTCGCATTTGTTCACCTTTCTTGCAAATAGACGTTTTATTAGTATCTCGAACAAAAAAAGGAAGTATTGGAAATAGAATATGCAGAGCGACCTAGAAATATTTAGGTGTTCGATGAAGGCGAAGTGGTTACGATCAGCATACCCGCCGAAGAGAACTCAAACAATCAAATAATCGACTTCACCGAACCCGAAGTTTGTTTTTATCAGAGTTCAGATTTACCTACTTTTCGTCATTTGAGCTCTCTCTTCCCCCTACTTTCCCTTCTTTTACCGCCTTCCCTCACCAATCCGCCCCTTCCTTTACTCCATTTAAGGGATGGCGTACATCACAATCCGGCTTCCAAAGAAAGGAATAGATCATCAGAAGAAACGGGCGCAAAACGGAAGAGGAAGTAACGGAAAGGATCCCCTTAAAAAATAAGCAGGAATCTGCAGAAAAAGAGGACGCAGTACTCCTTATATAAATGAATGCGTAACACCACAATAATCCTAAATGTAAATACAATAGCTTAGCATCGGCCATCACAAGAAAAGGGAACAGCGCACTGATCGTTGTAAATTACAAATCAAACGAAAAACAGTTTATACTGTTTCGTTGTAGTATTTTGACTTTTTGACTGGCTCATTTCCACAAATACCTTTCATCTTTGTTAATCAAATAAGTACTTTCCCGCACCACCATAGACTTGGAAGCAAAATTGAGGTGTTGGCACGAGGTCGTGAAATCGTCGAAATCGAGATGCCCTTCTTGCTAGCAGAAGCTTCAGAAGTGAATGTAATCGAGGAGTCGCCTGTTAAACTGCTCATCGAGGACAGCGCTGACGATGAGGAACCAGTTGACGAAGAAATGGCTGATGAGGACGAATTTAGCGATCGAGCCAGCACTGCCAGGTCTCCAACTCCAGATGAAGGCAAAGGTTCGCTTGCTCATATTGAATATATCGCAACATTTAAGATACGAGACATTTCCGGCGTGGCAAAACGTTTAGGCTCCCTTATCGCCGAACAATTGCGTCATGAAAATCTTCATTTCTCTGGGTTATTGCAGGCTCAATGATAGATACGTCTGTAATTGAACCTTTCGTGGCGCAGATAGGTGTTGGCTAGATATCTTCGTCGTCATTGGGGCTCCTTGTGAAGTATATTATCAATCAATTATAAGAAAATGAATGTCATAAATAACTAAGTCGGTATATATATAGCCCGCTTAACAGGTTATTTTCACATCTCAGATAGATATGACCGTTACATCACACCATACACATTCATCTCTCCTATAAAATTAAACTACTTTCGGGTTTCGCACTCTTTCTGAGGTCACTTCAACATATAAACGACGAGATTAGAAGGCTTGAATTATATTTGTGTTTACTTATTTTTCTCATTTTTATTTCCCCGCATTCATTCCACTTTTTTGTTCTTCATTCGTCAATTAGAGACTGTGATTACTACTGTCACCTCATAAATTAGTGAGGCCATTTTCCCGAGCACCAAACGCTTCATACCAAATGATGTCTAACAATCATATATGTAGTGCCGCGCAAATTCCTCGAAAAGAAGGAATTATATGGTCGTGACGCTCGAAAGCTGTTCGAAACCTACCAGGAGGAATGGGAACGTCTCGAACGCCTCTCGGACCGTCGTCTTGGGCCTAGACGTAAATCCGTCTTAGCTCAATCGTCCTATAATTTACACGCCGGAGAGCGGTCTCCCTCTCGTGATCGCAGTAGTGGTTCGATAGACGCACACATTAACGATTCGCCTTATCGGAACACACTAAATCCCCGCCACCTCAATCTGTGACCAAACGAATCCATCGAGAAAGAAAACGTTTCTAAACAATTGCAGAGACAACAACGGACGGAATTATTTACAGCACAAATAACATCTATTCGAGAGATGGGCCAAATTCTGGAATGATTTATACCGCATTGACTTTCATTGCAAAACACGACTTTTAAAACTGAACTAGATTATATAATACTCTACATGCGCTATAAAAACACGGGATATATCTGAAATTCGGTCACGCCAGTACTCTAGCATTTTGATTGCCGTGGACGCAAAATATCGGAAACACCTTTACGTGAACCACAGTAGGTCATAAAGTGCCGGTATGAAACTGCACAGTCTGCTGTTTGCATCTAAGAGCAGTTTTTGGATTTTCAAGTTTCTAGCTCTTACCAACGCCACTCACCATGTCACTACTCGAGACCTCTCCAATGAAAAATCATGTTGATGCACTGTTGAGGTGTCCAGCGCATCTCATCGTATTTGCGTAACGCATGCAAGCATCTTTGTCCCTATACTACACTGTTTTCTAGACAATACTGTTAGATTTTTGAACATATTTATAAAGTGCTTTATTGGAAATGATTGTTAATGTTTTGGATGTTATGTCGAAAATGGAGTAAAATGCAGAATATCGACTCATGTGGCGTTAAAAAAAGAAAGAATGCAACATCTGTGAAACAGTTCATCGATAATAAATCAACAAGAACAAAACCTGCAAAACAAATATAACAAGAGCAGGTATCAGAACCAAACAGAACAGGCATAAGCGAACAGTATTTACGTTGGAAAACCGTTGACTGACAGCAGCATAGGAAAGCGTTCTTTTGATAGCTCCATTTTAAAAAAAATTACATCAGTTCTAGCTAAAATCAATATAATATTCCTTTGATTAAATGATATCAAATGACATTGTATATAATTTTAACAGGTCATCCAACATTTAGGATCTGAAAAACACAAAAAACTATCGCATTCCTTTCAATTCCCCGAAGACTATTTTTCCGAACGAACGGAAAACAGCATATGGACATCAGAGGATAAACAAATGACGTTGCCGCAGTCGTTCACAACACCAATTCGATTGCACCGCAAACCAAAGTGGATGGAATGTAATGATGCTTTAGCGAAACGAATTTACAGAAAATCAGCCGAACACATCAACAGAAAGCGACATAAATGAACAATACTTCAGACCAAATAAAACGACCAAAATCGAGAAAACTCTCGCTTTTCATACTGCAACTGAAAATGCAGTGTTCTTCATAAAGAGCGTCACCATTCGTTGCTGCAATGATGCGCGTATACAGTCACATAAGAAGGTCAAATTGATGCTTTTGAAATCGTGCAAACATCATCCTCATATAATTGAAACGATAACGGATGACGACCGATAAAAGAAAAAAAAAGAGAACAAAATCGCACTCACATCATGCCGTCATCTAATGTTCAAAGCTAACGTGCCTATCGGATCACACGTATGTCGCTTATGCTCTCTTGAAGAAAGCGTGCTCTCCCACAGTAAAAAGAGCAAACAAAATGGTCCTCAGCTATGGCAAGAGAAAACATGAACAACTGAAACTGCGCGAAAACCCTAAAACGAACAACACTGGACAAAGTCAGTAGCGCGACAGGCCCGAACAATGTATTGCACTTGTTGCAATAAACGTCGAATGCATTAAAAGCTGAGAGGTTGAATAGTATACTTCTTCACAATATGAACAACGTTCTCCTCAATATTTATGTCAGTGACCAAAAATGGCATTTTTATAGGAAGAGAAAAGCATCTTCATAATGCTGTTAAATAAATAAGCAGCCATTCATCCGGCGTCCCTAACCTAACGACTCCATTCCACCAGCCCATAAAGCACATCTGCACTTTCAATATATGAAATATTAACCCACGTTTATGACATTCCAACATGACAAAAAATCGACATGAAACGAGAACGAAGGGCAATATTGGGGAATAATTGTTGAAGAATCAGTAACGGACGATAAGGAGATCATGATTACAGAGAGGAGGTGAAAATAATATGATAGAGAATGAACGAAACAATACCACCGACTGATCAACTGGACATTTTCTTCTCATCCGCGAAGGATGTCCAGCGTCTCGTTTATTGCATCAATCCAAGCCACACACTGGTCTTTGGTATCTGCCGAAAGCAGTACCCTGCAATCAGAATATACCATCATAGAATATATGCATTACCTTCTTCATCCCCAAATAAGTTCGTAGGAGCAGCGTGCCTTCGCACGATGATTTTAGGCCAGTGAGGTGGTGGTAACCCAAGATCGGACAAGGAAGGAAAGCATCAGAAAAACCATGGGAAAGAAAGAAATCGCCTTCGACGATGAATGTCAAGCACACCATTTCCAAGAAAAAAACCGTATAATCTTCCGAACACCAAAATAATGGAGCAGTGTGCCAGATAAACGCATATGGACATCCCTCTCTGTATAAAAGGCAGCAACATCCGTGCGGCTTGAGACTTAAAACTGTGAAATGTGCAGAACGGTCACGTAACAGCAGGTTATGAAAATCTACATTTACGATAACTAAATAATAGGAAAAAAAAGTAAGAACGTGTCGTATTTCGCTCGACAGAAGATCCCCTCCATATGGCCTTGGAAAATATGCTCCTTATCCGAAGATGAGGCACAGACAATAATCTGTGTACCCTCTTCGAAAAAATATGGTATACATCATATACGGTCAACCTCTACTACCTTCTTTCCTCTCCCCAATCGCATTAGAGGAGGAGAAAGGAGATGACATGGAGCAAAATTGTGAGATTCCGGAGACTAGCGCAAAACTTCCATCAAACGAGCATCGGCAAGCTACACTCATCACTCTCACACAAATTTAAACAGGATGGACGGAAACGAGACTACTGCACCAAAACTGATCAGACACTGACCTCTTCTTCTCCACAACAGAGCTCGACGTGGGGATGAGTAAGTCGACACTGAACGCATGCGGACGTGAGCAGACCTCGAACGCGGCCGGTTTGATCTTACGATCGGTGCATTTTGTGAGGTCCATATATGCGAGGGCTGGTCTGTTGGCTGCCTCATCATCCGGGTACTTCCAAAAATGCACTACGGCACGACGCAACACTGCCCAATATCGAGCCCACGAACCGAAACCCGATACCACCTCGTACATTGTCTTAACAAAAAAGAAAACGAATAAAACATGCAAGAATCAAAAACTATGCAAGCAAAAAAAAAAGTAAGTATACCGATGAGGTTAATAATGGTGGTATTTCGTAATAACTAACCATTCAGATCAGCGTTCACAACGAGTGATGAGTAATTTAATGAATGCGCACACTTTTGGGCATCACAACAAAATCAGTCAATGAGCAAAAACATTTACAAATCATGTGTCGTCTTCTTTCCCCACACTAACAACTGGTTCGACCAAAGCTCATGCAATATAACGCATCATCTCGAACAAACCCTTCCGGTGGCTATAAAGTTCAGGCCTCTAAGAAATGAGAGGCAGATTTGTGAAGAGAAAGGGTGGAAAGGCGGGG
>JPKZ01022848.1:30638-42772 GCA_000803305.1 Toxocara canis
CATACCACCGCTACGGTCTCTTAGTTTCTGAAATTCCCTGCTATCGGTTGATTATCTGGATAGTGACGACTCATGATGAACAGTGGTGTCGAACAATACGACTAAGGGGCTTTTTTTTCTCAATTTGGCGCGTACAAGTTAATTTACCGAAATACTCTGACGCAGCCTGCTCTTTTCAGAAGATACCGAACGGTCGAATCAATCGGGTCCATGATATACTCCTTTTTTTGCTCATTGCCCTTGGTATATTCAGGAATGGCTCTTTACATATATGGTAAAAGCAGTGTGCATTTTGCACTGATACTTAGCGGTGAAAGGGAAAAAGGAAAACAATACAAACCAGCATGCTGTTTCTTTTTTCTGCTGAGTGCCTCTCGAACGATTGTCTCTAATTGAGTGTCGCTTGCCCCGGCCCGTAAGACGTCTCTTAACGACACCTCACTATTACCGTGTAGGCAAACCTCAAAATTTGCTCGTCGTGCAATGAACAAACGGACTTTGCAAATTTTTTGAAAAATAAGAGTGTTACCTTAAAAAGCAAGCTTCACAAAGACGTTGTCCTTCTTGGTTGTTCAAAGATCGAAATTAAAGATAAGTCTATCGTGCTACGCATCGGAAAAAAATTTTTTTCGAAACACGAATGCTTCAAAACGTTTACGTGAACGTGAATATATACGAAACGGATGTTGGAACCTAAAAAAAGAAAAGAGAATTTTCGACGATTTTTGCGAAAATTCCCGAACATTCAACATTCTTCATTTTGCCTCATAAACAGACAAATTTCACAAAATTCAGGGGTGCATTTAAGAGTTTCGCTTCCGTACAACTTAAGCAAACTTGGCCGTGGCTTCGCCATCTTGAAACATCCACAGCTGAAGAATCGGCATACAGTTTTGCTAGCATTAGCGATCAAAGCAATCACATGCAAATTCGCATTTGACTTCTGAGGTCATCGAAAAATCGAAATGATCAGCCCCGTTGCATAAACGGAAGATGTGAACCAATTAATTGTGAACAAAATGCGAAACGCGGCTTATATAAGTGCACTTGGCTCGAAAATAGGAACAAGGTAAAATCACTTAGCTTTGGCGCATTTACTAAGGAAACAATGGAACGCCATGAGCATATGGACTAAAACGGTGCGCTATTAAATTAAAAGATTTGACTTCACTAGAGATCGAACAATGATCGCTGTTGTTGCATTTGCGCATACGCAACATATGCGTGTGAAGATGTATGTGTACACTGGACGGCAAACACCTACGACGAGGTTAAGGCGTTATTTTATGGAAAGGGTTGGGGGGGTTTTACCTGTACTACATTGCTCATTCGCCTTGTTTTCGCATATCTCGCATTTATGCAATACACGTTTTGTGTTCATGACTAAGATATGCGTTTGATATTTGGGTATTTAAAATACAAAAGATGCTACTGACGCTTTTTCGTTTAATAGCATAATAACAAAGAATCTCTTTGAAAATATAGTTTGAAATTTGGTTCTTTAGGAAATACAGTTTATTGCTCTGCTCACATATGGCAATAGTAAGTTAGACTAACACACAAAGCCTCAACCTCACTTTTTCACCAGCACATACAATGAATGACATCTACGCCATATATATATATATACATATATATAGGTATAAAGAGCGCTTATGTTTTTTACCGGCGCTAAACGCCCATTTAGGCATTAAAGAATTTTTGAAACTTTAAAACAAATCGTCTTGACATTCAATCTCTCACCTTAAGATTTCCGTCTGACGTTACACGAAGCCGATTGCAGCTCGAACAAAAGTGTTCGGACATTGAACTTATAAAACCAATCTTTCCACGGAATCCGTGCACACTGTATGCCTAAAATGCATCAACTACACTATTATTAGCCAAGTATGCCAGAATGTGACGAACGCGTTCAGGCCAGAAAAACGAGAAAAAATATATTTATTGGTTGCGAAGTTTCAACTGATTAAGCCATCATGAGACAACCTTGTAATTATATATACAACAGTTACTGAGATAAAATTCAGAATATGAAAAAAATGGAAACGAAAATGTGATAGGTACAGAAGGAATGGGAAAGGCGCCAAAAGTACCCAAGTATCGAAAAAAAAACCACTAATGTTTTCACAAGAATGCATGAGTACTTTAAGTTTTTTCAGCCCTTCATCTGCCCATTTTATAGTTATCGTACTTCGTTTGCGTCATTCTCTTCTTTTGACTTTATGTGACAGTTTTGCACGAATTCGGACAGCTGTCTAATGGTAGCTGAATTAGACGAAAAATCACATATTATAACATGTATATGTATGTGTATATAATATGTATATATATGCATACATATATTTATTCCCACTATTTTGGCTTATACACATCCATTTCATTGGAAAAAATCATACTGATATCAAATAATGCACCTTCGCATCAAAAATGAGGTTCAGTGGATTTGCTGTGTTCCTTTTTTCCATACCGACTAGGCATTCAATTTTAAATTTGGTTAGTTGCAAAAGCTTGCAGTGAAAATCATTTCGATGTAAGAAAGAACTTCTAAATTTGAACCGTTATGAATACGAGTTACGAATTTTAGTAAAGGGGTAAATTTGGGATATGTATGAAAGAGAAATAAATTTTAAAGAAAGATTATAGCTATTCGCGAAACGAAACCTTGGACGTGTCATTTGGCTGATCCTTCAATTTGATTATCATCGGGAAGCTTTTGTCGATTACCTTTAGCATTTCTCTATATGGCACCATTTTACGCACTTCGAATTTGTTGCCACCAAAGGGCATATATTCAATAAATCGTATGTCCAACTTCTGAAATTCCATTTTTTTAAAATCCTATCATGATAAGTAGCTGCCTACACGGTTTACTCTTCGTCCCGTCTTAATGAGTTGAAATCGCACTGAGTTTCAATAAGACATATTTTTGAGTGGTCCTCAGAACGAAAATTAAGGGTAATAAAGATGGTTTCTGGGTTGAGAGCGGAATAGAAAGGACGAGTTTTAGCGTAATTTGCGATTACTTCTGCTCATTAATAATCTTCGGATTCAGCGAACCTCAACAGTATTCGTTTTTCAACTTTATTACCAGGGCTGAATAGGAAATCAAGAAGAATGACGTCAGTGGCAGAAAGGAAGATGTACTTTTGTAAATGCATCCGTGAGCGACTAACTGCCTGAATTAATAAAGCCAACCGATCAGCCTCCACGATTGGGAAGATTTTCTTTTTTTGCCAAAAACTGATGTCCAAGTTCCAACCACTTTGAGTTTTCCATGGTTCTTGTAAAAGAGAGAACGAATCGGTCAAATTTACGATAAATTACACTGGAAACCAGATTACACTCAACAGATTTAATGGCACCAGCTTCTGGGAACTGGAAGTGTCACATTTATATAATGCATGCATATGTGGATTTAGAAAAATGGACAGGTCACATCCTGAAACATACATTTGTAGATAACTGTAGTGAAGGAGCATGCTTAGATTTTAAAAAATAATAGATATTTCGCCTCGCTAAATGGATTATGCAGACAATATGTTGCTTTTAAAAAAAATCACATGTTCACATGTTAGTTTTGAAATTATAAATGAAGAAGATGCAATGATTTCGTAAAAGAAAAACACCGAAGACTAAACAACATCGCGCATCTGGCACACCTTCAACATATGATCGAGCAGATAACGTCAATAAATGCAGTTTGATAATGCATCTCCGCGCAAGAGTTACATGAACAACACAAAGGCATACGACGAACGATACAGCTCGAAGTACGACAAGGAGCCCATCCGACAGTAGTGAAACACGTGCTTGATTTCATAAAAACGACTCTATAGCGTCGCATAATAATGCCACATTTCGACAGTGAATATAACTATTACTTAGACTTTATAGAAAGCTAAAGAACAGGCTTTCTCTATGAGGAAAGGCGTCGATGCACTCATCTTATCGAAGATAAAGTCATCTCAAAAATACAATTATAAAGATTTTCTAGCGAATTCAGTTTTCCATTGTTTAAATTAAACTGAGTAATCGATTAAGATGGATTTCAACAAAAGCAATTCGTCTCAAATGTTGCTCCATCACTTAAGTGTAAAACATTGTATCCCGTGCAACCTTCCTTTCATGTGTTCTTTCCGTTGTTGTCCTCTTCTAGCATGCACCAATTAACTCCATTCATTTTGAAAACAAAAATGCCCCCTCTTAAGCAATTAATGTAGTAGGAAACGTGACTCGATACTGTTTTCACCATCATTTGAATACAAAAATATCCCCCCCCCCCCCTCCCACAAAGACCAATTAGTGCAATAGCAAGCCTTACTCGATACTGTGTAAGCGCGACGAAGTCTATCAACTCATCGTCGTTTATGCCTCGAATAATAACGTTGTTGATCTGAAAATGCTGACTCCTTTTCAACTAGACAAACAGTTCGACGCAAAGCACAAATAGCACTTTTGTATACTAAAATCACGAAAACTCACAGTTGGACGCAGTTCCAAACTTAAGCTTGTTTTGTTTGTGAATAAACTGATGGGCATCTAATTTCGATGAACAGTTTTCATCATTTTGTCATAAAAAAGCAATGAACATCTTATTTTAGTCATCGTCTCCCTTAGGTTGTTTTTTTTTTTGTTGCTAAACATTGTTATCAGACTATCGATGGGCGTTTATAAGCGAGAATGCTCAATAAAGTGAACAACTTCAAATATCACCTAATCATATCGTTGCGAGAGAATTCATTTATGATGGAATCAAAAAAAATTTTTCGCATAAATCTGCGCGCTTTTCTTTGGTTTTATTTGTTCGCCACTCGACGACGATCACTTTCCATCCATACGTGTACATCTGAACT
This sequence comes from Toxocara canis, assembly GCA_000803305.1. Lineage (NCBI taxonomy): Eukaryota > Metazoa > Nematoda > Chromadorea > Rhabditida > Toxocaridae > Toxocara > Toxocara canis. Next base: position 35,492 of record JPKZ01022848.1, read on the forward strand.
CCAAGTACTTAAGTTTATTCCTATGCGTTGCTACGATTTGCTCAAGATATATGCACTTCCTACAAAAGTTCGGCGTTCAATTATTTTTTTTTGCGACAGCATTTGCAGCAGACTGTCGCTTAACTAAGTAATCGCTTTCCTTTTCTTAAAAAAAAAACACCAGTACTGACTTCGATTTTCAGTGGAACCAATACTTGACATATATTCGAATGTATGCAATATGAATCGTCAGTACGAAAAAGAAAAAAAAATGGTACTAATCACCTTGACTTGATCGAACATTGATTCAGCCAAATTAATTGACTTTATCACCTTCTTGAAACCATTTCTTCTGGTCATAATCATATACTTGGCCTCGTTTAGCGTATCCAAACTGATATTCAATTTCTTTAGGCCATTGTCAACAAGCGCTTCAAGTTTTTGCGGTAAAGCTATACCGTTCGTTGTCATGCCAACTTGTTCGATTCCAGGTATAACTGATAGTCTGCCTAAAACGCACCTCCGATCTTTCAAGCAAAATTACGTAATGCGTAGTAAACTTGTAATGAAATTTATTCTTTGCCTAGTATGTACTTCCTCTTTAGACTTGGAATAAACTGTTTGAAAAACTTTCTTTATCGAATACAATGATTTTCCATATCGAAATCTAATCGTTTATTTAATATCGACGATATTCTTTCATCTGATTCGAAAAATCTGTAGGAAGAGGTGTGTTCCGCTAAACTATGGTGTTTCTAGTAAAATACTGCAAAACGTATCACTGCTTCGAGGACCGATTCGATGTGATTAAAGCTGATTTGATAATGCAATGCTTGTGCCTAAATCAATGATATTTTACCACTCTCAAATACGTTTCGCAAATGGTAATTGTGCGACGTTATCATGTACTTATTCGAAAAATTTCGGCTCACAGAACGTATTTCAGATGTTTCATTGGTTCACACATATGCATATCAGTATAATATGCTCTACTCACCTCGAACCATTCTGAATAAAAAGTTAATCTCTCGTAGCATAGTGCATTGCGCAAGATGCGTTAAAGTGATGTGGAATTTTAGTTGCAGCAGGAAATCCTTATCAGATACGCTTGAGTTTTAAATATTTTCGATACTCATATTATCCAGCTGTCTAGAAATCGAGAATGCTACTGCACACTCACCGACAATATCGACAATATCTTTCCGAAGAGTTGGTTCTCCTCCGGTGAGACGAATTTTCGTCACACCGTTCGCAGCAAAAATTGTCGCTATTCGCACAATCTCATCAGCACTCAGCAACTTATGGCTGGGATTCAATGGAACACCTTCTTCTGGCATACAGTACGTACCTAAAAAACGACCATGTATCACAATGTTCTGAAAAATAACTGCGGGCGGAACTGAGCATTGTGAAAATCGTAAGTCGCAAATGGGAAAACCAGTCAACGATAAACTTCAGCAGCATGATATTGCGGAAAAAGACGGTTTGCCTAGGAAATAACAATGTAGAAATGAATTATATGAAAAGCTTAGACTTACAGCGAAGATTGCATTTTTCGGCAACTGAAATACGAAGATAGGTGTGACGTCTGCCATAAGCGTCGACCAATCCTTCAACAGTATTCTCTGCTGAGGGAGCGAACTCGTCGGCAAGAACTGGCCGTCGCAGTTGTTGAACCTCTAATGTCGAAAGCTTTTGCAGAATCGAAAACGTTGTTGCTTTGGAGGCCAATAGACGAAAGGTATTTCCCGTTACCATAACCTCTTTGCTTAAAAAAATGGGCCGTAAGTGTCAAAAATGAGATCAGCTTGAAGCGAAACTGGCAGTAATCGTGAAAAAGCGAAACCGAACGCTGCCAGTCAGTGACTTGCGATGATGCTGAGACGAGTGATTTTAGGAGAACATTGAATTCGCGAATCTCTTCGCTGTACTTTTGGAACGTGAAAGTTTATGGATTGGAAATGTGATAATTTTAGGAAGAACACAAACGTAATCTATGTCTATCGCATTTCGCATTAACACTGAAATAAGCAAACTGATTTAGAGCACCTCAAATGTTCTTTAATCGAACAGTACACTGTACGAGAGTTTCAATGCACCACATTAATAAACACTTTAACGAGTAACCATACTTAAGTAAAACATAGAAAGTTGCTTTCGTTCTTCAGTACACTGCAGCACACGTACAGAGAGTAAGTATTTTCCACTAACGATCACGGCTTATATGGCCACTAACGAGGCGCATTCGTTCAGAACTATAACACAGTTCTCGTTGTCGATCAGTTGTTATGCGGAAAGTCGAAGTAAAAAGTCAGCAAAGCTGGCGCTCGAATTGAGACTTGCTGAAGTCGGTTGCTAACAAACATGATTTGCGTCCATAATACTCAGCGATTCTTATGCAGATACCGTAAAATTTCACAATAAGCCGAGGCGTTGTATGAAGCATTCAGACATGCCCGAGTGGTCCTAATTTGAAGGGCATACTGGATTTTAATGGAGACTACATTAATAGGAGAAGGGGTTAAATTTGAGCATAGATCTAAGCACAAATCCGTTCACCACTTTAGGGATATCAATGAGGTGTAGTTTTATGAGCGGATAAATCGTACAGGCAAACAGAAAACACAATTTGTTAGAAAAAACTACGTCAAAAAAAAAGAACTCGGAAAATTTATTTTTTCAGCCGCTCCAAGTGTTCACTTCGAAACATCCGTGAAAACTCGAAAATTTGATATATCATTTAAAGGAAAACTCTTTAAAAGTTCACTTAAAAATTTTAAGCTCTAAAGAAATCTCCAAATTAGCAACGTTGATCACGTACAGTAAAACGGAGAACCTAAAATGTTTGCGAATATTGCCACAGAACGACGGAGTGTTCAAGAACCGCATTCACTGTCCCTTTTTCACTACAGCAACATCAGCCGCACACAAAAGTGCTACTTCTCACTTGAGAACAACAACTCTCTGACGCTATTCGCACCATCACTATGATAGTTGGATTGCTAACAAAAGAAATGAAATCAATGCGGATTATATCTAAAATTAAATGTGAGACTATTATAAAACTACGATTGAAGTTTGTGCATTACATAAACGAAAAATAAAACAAAACAAAACAAAAAAATTCTAAATGAAAGAAGAGCGAACAAATTTCGTAGCCATAAATCGAGGGGCTTATGTTTTATCATTTAAATATTGTACTGTTAAAAAAGAAAGCATGGTCAAGAAATCGAGCAGCTTCATTTTATGAAGCGTAACATATAAGCTAGCCAAACAAGCTCACACTAGACATAATTACAACTACTCGGGCAGCTTCGACTTGTTTGGCTAATAACAGATAAGCTGAATACGGATAACAATATGTTAACAATTAGACGAGCGACAAAAGAAGATGTTTCCTGAACAGGCCTAGGCTTAGTAAACTAGTAACTAAGATATTTTCTACTGGCTTCTACAGTTCTAAGGTCACGCGAAACAAAAGGTCCCTAGCGCGCCGCATAGAAACGCTTCATCGGCAAAACGCAAAAAATATTTTTATTAGATCACCGAAAACCAATTAATAGTCTCATCGATAAAATTTGAACCATCTTTTGCGGACTAATCTTCGATCATCAACGCTACAAATAATCATCGACCTTTTTGTCGAAAAATCTCACAAACATGCAGTGTTGTTTATACCACTCTATACTTCTTTACACGTTACACTACAACTTAGTCTGGCTTAATTTAAAGTTTTGGTCGAAGACCGCATGGCTGTGTAACTCATTGTTAGCTTTCACAGCACAAAGTGTTGAAGCAGAACTAGAAGAAAATCCAAAGCAAGGTACGGTGGAGTGCAGGTCAGGTGTACCCCTTAACAATTTTGCACCCTAGTATACTGAGCATTACTTCCGATACCTTCGTGAGCTTTAGCCTTAAGAAATTACGTTGTGATGGGCTCGTAACGATTTTTTTTTGCCAATTCATGATGAACCAATTAAACTATACTAGATTAGATTACAGTTATTGTATAAAAATGGACTGCTAAAGAAGTGAAGCCGAATGACAATAAAAATATCACTGCACATTTCACTAGCTCTTCCAGAAAAACGATTTCCTATGCGGTGCGATTGCTCCCGAGTCTAAGTGGCTGAAAAAGTAAAGTCGTCGAGAATGATGATCATAATCTCGAGATGTGCGATGATATATGCGGTTGTGCAAGAGCACTGATCGCGATTTTCCCATAACAAAATCGAAATCGATGACATCATGCTCGCTTTCGGCGATCATTAAAAGTTATTTTCAAAATGATTAACAAATAGAAGCCGCAATATTTTCAACAGATTCATTTCAGTGCGCGTAAGCTACCGTTTCACCTTTGATATATCAGAATACTGCTTTGCATATATTTAAAACATCTTAAGGACAAGCCAATCTGGTTATTATAGGACTTCTCTCGATTGCCAGTTACGGAAAATGATCACTGAGGCGTTCGTATGGTCAAAACCGTCAGCGTTCTACTAAAAATGACAGAGGAATGCCTCGTTGGATGAGGCGCTACGCAGCGAGAGGTACAGAGAATAACGACTGCCAGTGCAATAGACGAGCGATTGCAATCAATAAAGTTTGATCGCCGTAACAGAAACGAGCAGAGCGCTAAAACAATGCAACAACCAATATGAGCAGTTAAGGTTTTTCGTTTGTTTTTAACGTCGATGAGAATGAAGGGGGAAAATTCATCTAGCAGTATTATGTGACTTTACAAGTTAGTCTAAATTGCGCTAAAAATATCGCATCTGGTTTCACACGGTTTAAGCTTGTGCTAATCGTTTCTGTGTTAAAATACGCTAAATTACTCTAAATAACCCTAGCTGAAAGAATAACTGTGTATGCTAATAGATCATCGTATCCTTTTCCACTGTGGAGCTGAACCCTTGTATAGCCACTGGCGAGACAAGGGTTCAGTGGTTGCAGTCGTGTGCCACTCACCAACGCTTCTTACAGTCACTCTTTTCAGTGCTAAACTAGATGCAAATCTCTTCCATATTTTGCCGACTTTTCCTGATGATGACGGAGAAGCCAGTATCCTGAGATTTCGTTCAAGTACGCTATTCCACGCTCTTCTTGCCCTTCCTTCAAGGACTTGCGGCCTTCGCTTTCTTTTTTTGCAGCAGATCGTTCACTCCGAATTGTCTTTTTTAAATGATGTCAAGACAAAACAACAACTTATGCAAACTAGAAAAATGAACTGCACAGCTATTGACGCTACTGAACAACTTTATACTGTACGACCATATCTTTATGCGATCAACCAATCTATCAAAACGTATGAAAAGCACCACCAAGTCATTCGTAAAATTTGCTGCTAAGCAACACTTCATTCTTAGTGAAAATACAAATGTTTCTACGAAGTATATCCGATAAATTATCAGAACACAGTTTTGTGCTTTTAAGTAATTGCTTTTATGCTGAAATCATTTTGTGGTAACTGAAAATTGTTTTTGAAGCCGCCGAAAGCCATAGAAAGTATAGCGATTAAATTCAGTTAGTTTAGGCGATGTGATTTGCAATTCATGAACTGTAACCACTACCAATCGTACTACATTCAGCTAATCCACCCTATGTAGGCGCTATCATAAGTGAAAAATACTGAGGTGGACGAAGCGATAGTGTTTTAGCATAAAAAACGAACCTACCTGTAACGCTAACAAAACCGATACATTAGCAGTCAGTGAAACGCAAAAACAACGATCAAATTCTTTTGTTGAAAACGAAATACGTTTCCTAAAACGATATTAGCAATTATTATTTTTTTCTTGCTGCAAGTGTGATTTTTTACTGATAATTTCATCAGGCAATAATTGACATATATGATGGAATAATGCAGTTTATTTCGCAAAGTTTCGACTCATGAAGCACTCATCAAGCGACTCTCAAATACGGATTTGTAAAAAAATGAATTAATTAGAGTGCTCTGAACAGGATAACTGAGCCAATATATTGTCGATTAGCATGCGTATAACATTTTCGTCCTCGCGTACAACATGTTCAACAACGACAAAATTTTCCAGAAAGAAAAATGTGCTCATATTGCTCGAGTTCAAGTAACCAGTTGCCTGCACAGTGCCATTGGCAAGGATATGAGCTGTAGTTACTACAGCTTATAGTTCCCATTACGACAGATCTGCAGAAGAACACAACAACAGTGTTGAGACAGTGTAAGGCACTAGAAAGAACCAAGCCGTTCTACCGTAAACTTACTAGCGACGACGAAGCATGATAACGAACTGCTAATGTGAACAGCCACAACCAACCGGCACATATTTATCAGTGTTGATAAGAACTGTAGATGTCTTCTGAAAACATCATCTCAACGCCCCATATTGCACACAACAGTTAATTACAGTTTAGACGGACACCGACAAAAACCGGTTCATATCTTTGCTAAAAAGTGAAACTTTTAATGCCTTTAAGAAGCTGGTACATACAAATCCACTCTTCGCCATCACGGAACCTCTTCTTGTTTTGCACGGAAACTTGCGCACATTGAATGAAGCGCACCCGTGAAAGCACTAGTATTTGGAGTTAGAGACGTGAAAAAAAAACGAAATTCATTCGTCAAATATGCAGTTGACGGTTCCATGCACTTCATGAAAGTCGTAGAGTAATACGACAATTTGAAAGTATTAATTTCCAGATATATTTGAAGCTGCCAATTTCGAGTTTTTACTTGATATTTGCTGTTAGCATCGGCATCATATTGAAGGAAAAAAAGATTGCTTTAAAAAGTCCCTGTTCAAAACGAGCAACTCAGGCTTAATGAACGCTATTTAATTGATATTCGAGAAAATAGTGCATATATTTTTGTGACAATGAGGTGGATCGTCAAACAAAACTGGTATCAGTTCCGTTGTTGAGTTTTTCATCCTAATAAAGAAGGTCCGAGCTTGGAAACGTTCCCTGAAGAAGCCTTGTGATGAATTGCGATCAGAAGTACAAAATATCAGCTCTTCAGCACATCCGACTGCTGCATTTCCCCCTTCAGCACCATATCCAAGACAAATTTTTCTTCTTTGTTTTGGAAAAAAGCGCAATTCCAATTACTCACAGAAAGTGAAGAGGAACAAATTGAAATTTGTGATTTGCGGAAAGGACAATATGAGGAAAAGCAGATAATTAAGAGGGAAATGAAAATTTGCCTTTTGGAAGTTTTGGGTCCTCTAAAGACAGAAAGCATATGCAGTTTAAGCCGATGATGAGCGGCTGCCACTCGCCGCATCTTTCCAAGCCCCCCCCCCCCCCCCCCCCCCCCCCCCCCCCCCC
>JPKZ01022848.1:42811-59702 GCA_000803305.1 Toxocara canis
TCCGAACACACTGAAAAGACCGAACACACTGTGTCATTTTTCATATGCGTTACTATAAGCTACTGCACTAGCACCAAGCTAAGATTGCTACTGTTTGTTTCTAGTCATTTTAGGGTTAAACTTTTTCACGAATACCCTGTTCTTCTTTCCATTTCTTCAGACTGAACTGACCTTGAAAACAAGTTACACTTACATCTGTTCACTAATCGATTGAGCTAAGCGGAGCTGTCTTTAATATCAACGACGCAGCCCTCGTAGAAATGCGCCTTCTTAGAAAGCAGGCTAGTTGATAAGCTGAGAGGAGACGCACTCGTGCTCCGACGGAGGGTCTTGCGCAAGCGCAGTCATAACTTTTCTTCTGAAGGCACCTGTTCAGCCCACTAACAAATTTTTACTTGCTTTTTTTTTGCTGTGTTGTTTACAATATGCATTCTCTTGGTTTATGACGATGCCGATCGAGCTTCGATGTAATCAACAGCTACGGAAAAATCGACACTTCATTAGCCTTGACTATCGATGTGACGACTAAGCATTATACTATCCGTTCTGCAGAAATTGCCAGGTGACGGATTTGTGCCTTCAAGAATTAAAACAGTGTTGTTTTGTTTTGCGGTGACTTTGCAAAATGAGTCAGAACATTGGAAATTGTATTCAGCTATCGTTGTGCCAGCTTACATGTTATTATTTTCTTCTATGATGTGCTTTGAAAAAGGCATTGTATATAATAACAAAAAAAGTTAGAGTACAAACGATGTGGTTTTCAGTTTTGCGTTTCTATGCAACAAAACGTTGCCAATGTTAATGAAGTTTTTTTAACTTCTTTGTCCCGACTTATGAAATGAAAAGAAATTAGATGTCGATGAATTTAAAGGCTATTTCATTGGCCAACACTGGTAATAATAAATGTGATAATGTATTCAAAACCAGCCGAGTCAATATCAGTTGTATGTAGCCGCGTTTAACATATTTTTGATGATGTCTTCGGGCTTCCTGTGTTATATGTTAAATTAGCAGAAGAGCGGACATTGATACAAGGAATATTTTTTTTTGCGTGCCTATCTCTCTGCCAAGCAAATTTCAACTGAGGTCAGAAAAGCGGCCATGATGGAGCTTTGCAAGCACATTGTACCACGATATGACGGCTTCCAAGCATGATTCTGGACGCAACTCATAAATTTCTGCATTGAGTTGTGGCATCAATTTTAGATGCGGACACCGCTGTTCAAAAATTTCTTTCAAAGATTTTTCCATGTAGCACTTGACAATTCAGGAGTAAACTCGCCTCCATCGACACTACTGGTCTGAATTTCGATCTATTTTTTTCCTGACATTTTAAGCAATCGAGGACGGTGAAGAAATTACAGTACATTTAGATTGGTGAAATATGTTGAACTATGGTTGAAATCTTCTTTTAAAAATATAGTTGAATTGCTGTGAACGAAAAGGATGCTTTTTCTTTCATGACTTGAAGTCGCTATAACATAACAGTGTGTAAGCAAAATGGAAATTTGAGTATGCGACAATAGGCAATCATCCGTTTCAGCGGCAATGGGAGGTCGAAAAACGTAGTAAAAATCTATACGTTCGCTGCATTGCATGAAATATTTGCAAAGTTATGTTTGAGAGAGACCGGATCTTCGAAAAGTGTGACAAGATGACTTGCTCGACGTGCGCTTTTCGCCACCTAGCTACTTATAAACACTTCTGCACAATTGGGGATCGAATATTCGCTCCTTAAGAACGCTTCGAAACAGTGGTCAAGCGATCTGTTTATGAGGTCGAGGATGCTCTCGACTCTGCCACTCGACTTTCAAAAGTTGTAGCCTTCGTTTAGAATTTCTCATATCTCCTGCACAGTTTCAAATATTAAACTATAATTAATGCATGAATAACGTTCCTCATCACTCGTGCGATAAAGGACATTAATAATGCGCACTAATTTCGGTTCGATGAACTGAATTTCACAACAATTATTTCTCTGAGATTCAAATTACTTTCCTCTTCTATAAGCCATCAAAAAAGAAAAAACTGATCGCATCGAAATATTGTCTGAAGTTCATTAGAGGCCATAGCTTTGCTCTTCATATTTCATCCGTTATAGCTCTTCTGGACGGTGAGTTCAGACTACTGAACGGTTGAAGAAACATGCATACATACAAAGCGCATCGCGAAACCGGCGCAGACGTGGTGATCTCACAATGCATGTTTCATAAGGAGAAAAGCGTCGAAAATACCATTATGATGGAGTACATTCTGTAGATACTAAGAAATAAATGGTTCAAAGACAACATCCAAAGCCTTATGATACATCTCCAGTGGTGTTTTTTCGGTTTATCGAGTCGCTAAGAGTGTTCTTTAGAATACGACGACGACTGACCACAGTCGAATCGAGAAATTTCAGCTCGGGTAGATAGTGTGCGGCCAGCTTCCTTAACATACAAAAATATATACGGATATAATCATATGGAGCCGAAATGGGCAAAAAGTAAAAGGTAGACAGTTTCTGTGCAAAAAAGGTTGCCGGTTTAGCTGTCGGAAAAGAGAAGGAGTGGAATGGGAGTGCGAATAACGGTGTTGGCAAAGGAAGAGGGGGGGGGGGCTCGACTAAGGCATACGCAAGAGGAAGAACGATTCTCTCTCGTTAGCCATGACCCACGTCGCATCAATCCCACTACTTCAGTATGCCATCCCAACAATTACAAATTCAGTGTCGACAGGTTCGAAAATCAGTCCACTGAGGGATTGTCAACGAAACGTTGAATGGCGCATAACCAACAACCATCATCATTATTTAAAACACCGCTCATGAATGTGTATTTACTACTCTGTTTTAGTGTGGAATGAGAATAGGAATAACTAGTTGCTTCCATTTTAAACGAGTATAATTCACAGGAAATTAGCTGTCAGTTAACAACATATTTTAATGCATGAGCGCCTCCAAAAAATTTTTCACTGAGAAATTTGTAGCGAATATTAACGAAAGTTGTGAAACTATTTCGATTAACGTACATACAAGCATTAGGTGAAGAAGGCAAATCGAAAATAACAGATTTTATCCTTTCCAGCACACTATTTTTTAATCTTTTCTGCTTTTTCGGCATAAGAGGATTGGTGTAACAACTTGCCGGTACGAGCTGTACATCAAGAAGTCCGAGGTCGAGACCGGATGTGGCCAGCCCGGATTACCAATTAGACTGAGGAAGGTTAATTTTGGGCACTGCTTACGAAGATGTTCTAGCAGTATGCCGACATTCTGTATCTGCAAAAAAAATCCCTTTTGAATGATGACCGATTTTCGACCACACTTAACAACAAATCAAAACTGAACCGCCTTTAATTACGTGGAGAGAGAAAGCTGAAAGTGCTACTGTTGTTTTGATGTCCCGGGTCTTTGCGCTCTTGAAACGACAAATTTTGCTAGACGCCTATATTTGGGCGACAAATGTGATTGTGTGGATTGTTGCGCCTGCTTGCCTGGGCCTGCTTCATTATTGGCATTGTAGTTTCTAAACGATGACACTGTCTTGTGAAAGCACACAAACTTCACATTCTGCTGTGCTTTGCCAAACCTCTGCTTTCCAGCGCCTCTTAAAAAATGAGGTGAAATGTCAGGATATCTCGAATAACAAAACAGAACGAATAAGGAAATGTATGCAAGCATAATGTTCATCAAAGCCGAATGTTTTCTTACCTCGGCTATCTTTTAAATTCAATGCACAACTGCTTGTACTATTTCTCTTTTCAGTACAATTTTTTTTTGGTGACTGAAAGTGACTGAGAATAAACAGAGAAGGCGAAAATTGCACGTAAAAGACAGATAGCTAAGGAAGTTGTGGACTATTTGTGATGTGCCATCAATATTTATATAGATCGCACTTTCCACTTCAAAAGCAGCACTGATCGAGAGTTTCGTAGAGAAGTTGTAGCATATGTTCCCTCTACATCAGACAGGCGATCGAAGCATCTCCTCCGATTAGGCGTATAGCCAAGACTTCGGTCGACAGGAATGCAGTGGTGGCGAGGGGAAGATCTAACAGATTCGACTGAGGTTATTTCTCGGGAAAGGGGAAAGACTCGTACTCTGTTTTAATGCAGTGCAATAAACGACTGCAATAAACGACAGAAAATCGTTTGAGGAAATGTATGTAGTTTCATTTTTATTATGTGTACTATCACTCTTATTAATAATTAAGTTGTCAAATCTAAATTTATATGCGTGCGCCAAAAAAACTATGAACGGTAAGAATCAAATGGCAAATACACACGCATCATAGTCACCCAACCCCTTGTGAAATGGTAGAGAGTGGAATTTCTCCGTCACTTTGGCTATGAGCATGGTTGCCAACTACTTTTCACTGGTTCTTCTCACTGTTTCTTGCTCGAATTAGTTCATAAAGCAAAAATATTCCCAGTACAGGATTCTTATACGAGGTAAAAACTTGTTGTGCCAAAAAAAGCCCATTTTGCGCCACTCTACGAAATTTGCCTTTGCAAATTTCAGGGGTCAAAATGGCGAAAAAAGACATCTTTCCAGCCTTCAAGCAGAGTCATTGACACGGCAAAGGGGAGGAACTTTACGTGGTCCTTCTACGTCATAGATCACAATTGCCTCAGTTATTATCAGGACTGTACTCAATGCTTTTGCTAATGAGAGAGGGAATTTCGAAAATTCCAGATATCACGCCTTCACACCTGTGTATCGCATGATGTAAACAGTGACGTTTGGCTTCATATGCATCATCGAAAGCTAGAGGAACGGGGCGAGAAAGACAAAGACAAACTTGATGTGCATATATTTGTTCAAGTGGTGAAGTTAATAATCCTGTCGAGTACGGAAGTGAAAGAAATGTGCGCAAACCCTGTTTGAGTTCAAACTAAGCGTAACGAGGTTCGCAAAAAGTGGAATGTTGAGTGAATGTTCGCTGAAGCGATTCCCGTCTAGAATGAGGTGCTCGATGCGTTGACGATTCTCGATCACCAAATTCGGCAAAGATCTAAATTTTGTTACATTATTCAAAGCGTAATAGCGAAGTCATTTCAAAATATTTACGAGCACCTTATAGCTCAAAACATCACATTTGGTACTTGACTTTCTGTTTTGAACTGAACTCAACACATTTCGCTCGTGGTCAAAGGACCTAGCTATATTTTGCAGCACTTGTTTTCTCCCCTTATCACAGCCATTCCCCTCCTTATAAAAAAGCCTCTCCACTCCCAAAACTTCTCCTATCCTATATCTCTTCTCTTCAGCGGTGATCCATGAATACAAAATCAGGTTTCTTGCACTGTTTTCGAAAAAAAAATTCTTACCCTTCTACCACCCCCTAATGTACTGCAACTTCATACACAAGAAGGATCCCGATTATAAGGTGCTTTATTTCTATCGAAGTTGTCTTCATGAATCTTTGAAATTTGAACTTTAAATTTCGCGACCAACGATTGAGACGGGAGAAACAAAGGGGAGTCTACCTCTCTCCCCCATGGCCCCTGTCCTAACCAAATCTCTAAAAAACTAGACTAGCAACGACGAGTTTTACTGATACTTTAAAGCAATCGGCGGCCAGAGCACCTCTTTCGCCGCAAGAATAATTCCCTAACCAAAACCAAAAAAAAAAATTTCTTTTTGATGCAGCGCTTGAGCCCCAACTCCTGCGCTTACCCTCTTCAGCCAGCTTGAACCTGCCCTACCAAGTCAAGCTTGGTAATTTCCAATCTCCCCTCCGCAAGACTGAGACTGCGATCGAAGAGTTTTAAACGCACGTCCTTAGGGAATAGAACGTACGTCGAAAATTGCTATGAAGTTCATGTCTCTCAAAGGTGGAAGTGGGACGAGGAAGGGGGATGAGGCAGGTAGGCTACGTTGAGGGATTGCAGCCTTATTCGAGGCAATAGCTACACAAAAAAAAGGCAAAAGCATGCAGGTCAAGCGTCCATCTGCTAAAGGAGACAAATCTGAAACGCTTAAGACGATCAACTGTCAGTTATGACTGCGAGCATGACAGTTACTGCTGACTGCAAGATAATAATTGTTACCAATACTTTTACGATTTTTTTGCAGGACTATTTGAATCTTTCACTGTCAGTTTCGAATCTCAGTTCAATTCCACTTTTCAGCAATGCCCAACTGGATGAGATCTGATGATGAAGCACCTTCGCAGCGATACTAGACTGTGCGTTAAAAGTATAAAAGCATATTTTTAGCTCAGCGTGTCGAAAACAGTTTTTGAAAGCGCCTTGATGCAGTTAGTTAATGACGGTTCTTGTCCACTATCTCAACAAAATGGAAGAAGGTTGTGGGATTAACTAAACTTAAACGTAAACATGTGGTACGAAGAGTTGGTTATTTCCGAGCAGATCCTAAATTAGAAACGATGAAGCTGAACGACTGAACAAATGACCAGTAACGTACCAAGCTGAACACCTAACAAATTCTTTGCATTGCTATCCTCGCAAAGCACTTTTAGCAATGACTGCTAAAAAAGTACAAACTTACTGAATCGCTTGGACACTGAACTGCTAAAAAAAATGCAGCAAAAAATCTGGAATTCGCAACGCTCCAACACACAAGAGCGCCACAACTCTTGAACTTTTGTTGCAACTAAAATACAAGTTAAAGTGCTGTTAGTATTAAGTTACACCAGTAAACAAGTCTCTTACGATTACTTTTGCTAGACAAATCGGTATTACTGTTACCACGCCGATAATGAGAACAATGAGTACGAATCTCGTAGCAATTTCTACGACGGTCGTGCAGCACAGATGTTATATTTGTCGTTTTCTAGAAAAGAAAAAGAAAGAATTCTTCCAATAATGCAGCGCGATGAGGCCATTCTCGGCCAAGTGTAAAGCAAAGCAAAAAAGCACTGAACCGGCTCTCTGGCCTCGTATTGTGAAACCAATGACAAAAAAATTTTTTAATAAACAAGTCACACTTTGGCGGTTGCCTATCAACGATGATTGAGCTTTTTGAAACGGTTCGCATAGGGGGTTTCTCGCGCACAACAAAATATTGCCGTGCCAGTGTAGACGATTAAAAAAAGAAGACATACGTGAGATATTGGTTGGAGATGTCCACTACACGAAGACTTTCATCGACGGACGATTTGCTCCAATCGAACGTACCGCTTCGACTTGCGCAACGAGAATGGTGCATCGAATGTCGCCACACACACACACTATACGGTTAATTTTTATGAAAGACTTACAGCGCGCGCTGTTGACAAGCGCCCAATGACGAAGCCCTTATCAGCTCTTGTTCTATACTGATCGAAACCATCTGCTACTCTCCATAATCGTTGGTTCTCGAATTTTTTCACTGCCAACACAGTACTGGAACCAAAGAAAAAGCAAAGAACATCCTCAATGACCGAATTGTCTTACACAATATTTTTAACGTCACTGAACCAATTTCTTTCGTAAAAGTTATTAAAATACAAAATTGCATGGAACGCATTCTATAAAAAGCGTGCAAACATCTCATCGATGATCACTTTTGCTTTCAGTTTTGTTATTTAAAAAATGCTGCGCTCATTTCCGAGGTACGAGCAGTATGTGAACCGCATTCACTGCTTTCAACGTTTACGTTCTGACACAATATTACGAAATCAGGCTCATATCTCGCATGGTGAATAGTCCCGATTCATGCGACCACATATATCTTCTTGAGCAATAAGCGTCGCATGCAATAAACGAACATAAATCTATCCATTTTCAAAATCCACATAGCTGTTCGCTCAGTTCTTACAACGAGATGGACGTTCCCTTGCTGCTACGGTCCACGCATCCCATCAGTCTAACCACGAAAACTTTTAACCTTCCGAAAAGTTGCACTTTTGGACCAAAAGAAAATGCTTCGAACGTCCACTGCTGATAAGTGCTATTAAAATAAGTAAAACTTACCTTTATTAGCAACATTTGCCTAAGAGTTACAAATCTACAGTATCGCGCCTTCGCACACTATACGATGATAGCTGTCCTTCGATGTTCGCATCTTTTGTTAGTAGAATATTGATTTACGTCCGGTAGAAATTTTTGTTATCACCGAAACCATCCGCCAAAATATTGGTATTGATCGAACTGACATTTTGCGGTCATTTCGTTAACTGAACCAACCACAAGCTCGCAGGCAGGCACACTCGTTTCTATATGTTTGTTTCTTTGTAGATTCCTGAAAACTTCTGCGCCAAACGCGCTTAATAAGCAATTGCTCCCTCGTAGCAGAGTTGGCGACCTGCGAGAGGCGATTTTTGGCCGTGAAGGAGAGCGAAACCCCATCGGGCAGCGATCCGGCCAGGACTGGGTTGCCTGGACTGTAAAGTTGGAAAGTGAAAAGTCAGAGAATCGCTCTCCGTCTGGGTCACCGCAGAAAGCTTGTGGCGAATATTAAGTTCACCTGGTGTAATACCTTACTCTTCTTTCGAACGCACATTTCGTGGTGCACTTCACGACGACCGCATTAAAGATTCGACGACTTGTAGCAATGCATGTGACAGAGCTATTGACAAAAGCTAGTTCAGATGTTGCTTATAAGGCTTGCACCAAGCACTCTTTACGATAAGCAAAGTCATTTGTAACAGAATTTGATTTTAATAGGCAACTGATATATCACTACCAGTACACATCAAAAGTAAAATAATGACAAAAAATAATAAGATCATATTGACCAACAAAGGAGCTCACCTATAACTCAACAAATAATAACAAACAGATTACATCTAGGCTGATGGCGTTAGGAAAGCGTCGAGAAGGAGATAATCTAGTAACTTCCTATTAAGCTCACAAATCATGAAAACAATAATTAACTCCAGTTCTGACTTACTCCCCATCATGACCTTGAAGCTGAGCATACTTTTTTTTGCATTGCTCACAATCCAACGTTATCCCTCTTAGACGTCACATTGCCGAAGTGACCGCCACGGCTCACTAAAGCTCAATCGATTCGATTAGAATCAGCAATAAGTCGCAGCAGAAAACCGTCAGTTGAGTTTCAAAAGGAAATCACTCACAACAATCTTGCACGCTCAGAATACCAAAGCATCAAGCTAACACTCTGATATGAGCGAACAGAGGAGCAGACAGCATAAAGCAAGATGGCCCTAGTTGATCCGAACTGAATGGTATCGGCTGCAATTTGAGGACTTATATTAATCTGCTGGAAATATGCGCATTTACAAATACACAGCTTGCAGGAGGAATACAGCTTACAAATACACAGCTTGCAGAAGAACAAAACCTTCCACGCTTAAAAAAATCTTTTAAAGAACGCGGAGGAATAAATCACAGACCGAGTGAACGAGGATGCATGGAGACGGAGAACGAACGACGGTGCCGATCACAGTTTGGAACTAACATCGACTCTTACCAACTAGACTGTCACTGCTTTTTCTTCCAAAAAATCTCATCTGAGAACTTCCCGGACAGTCTCCCCCTTATAAGGCCTTCAGCTGGAAAATTAAAAGCTCTCGCCATTTAGCACCTCATTAAAGCATTCGACGGAGCCGTTTTAAATCGCAGTGCTCTTTCCGCAGCGCTTTCTTATTTCTTCAATTACGATTTTGCGGAACTGTCATGTGTCAAAAATAAATCGTAGGCACAGCTCCAAATGGCTGTAAAAAACATTGACATGATTTCCAGTTGGTTTTGCACTGATTCTGGATGGAGTTCAAATAATCAAAATTCGCGTTCTTTTAACAGGAGAAGCACTAATTATTGATGCATTCAGATTAGGACAATCACTATCCCGCGCTCCCCTGCGAAGGGATTTAAGGTTGCAAAAGCCAAAGTCGAGCGTTGGTCGAAAAAAATGAATTTGCGTGAAAAACATCGACGATTACAAATGATAACGCCATGTTCCATAATTCTGATATTACATAACATAAACAACTTAAAATGTGCCTACAAGATCTTTTATGGAATAAACGAAGGTAACGAAACGAGGGAGGGAGGAGGAAGGGGACGAGGGGTCGGTGTGGAAGAGCTCAACCATCCCAAAATTTCGAAATGGTAAATAGAATCGTCTAAAAATTACAAATCCATATGCGGAAATGACTAAATGTGCACACTCAGGACGTTTTCATTAGATTCTCAAATGAATTTACAACGGCATTAACGTTTAGGTATTTTGCGGTCGAACCCATACAGGCCCTGTTTCTGGATTACGATAGCAGTTAACGAGCAAGAAAAAACAACGTGCTTGTACTATCTGCTGCGATCTGGAGACCACACAGGAACAAATTCAGGCGCAAGCGTCGTTTTGTGTTGTATTATATCGGCAGCCCTCTCAGCGATCATTATTGTTGTCGCGGTCAAGTCTCCGTTCACAATCGACGGCATCACAGACGCATCCGCAATCTGTAAACGGGAACTGCACATTTGAGCGCTCCATATTAACGGGACTAGTAAAATACAAGACAACTTCCACATTCTACATATCCAAAAGTGAAAATCGCACCACCCACAATCAATTTCTGCCGCGCATGTTTGGTGATATTCAGTTGCAGCAAATCTCCGTCACGGTCGCGATCGAAAGCAAAAACGGTAGAGGGGGGGTGGGGGAGGATGGGGAGATTAGGGAGTAAGGAAGTGGAGGAGAGGGAAGCGGTCGAATATCTATGCATGATACCATTTCCAAATACCCATTTGGTACTGCAAAACTGTATTTCGCCATGAGGTTCTTCAATCGTTTCTACATTTTCCACATGCTTGCTAATCTCTTGACAGCCCCTGCCAACAGATGCAAAAAACAACTATCTTTCGAAAAAAAGAGCATATATTCCAGCGTGTTCTGTAAATATTTTCTGGCTTAGAGACCACTTCCTTCGACCAAAGATTACCTACCTGCTTTTGCCATCATCGAATGTAAACCTTCGGCAATAAAGGTAAGCACGTTAAAAGCATTTTAAATAGTCATGCGGACAGCATAATATGATGCTGCTAACACATCAAAATTAAACCTCAGAAAATAATTTTCTAAAGTTCATCCAAATCAATACTATTTGACGCCATGCC
Source organism: Toxocara canis (assembly GCA_000803305.1). NCBI lineage: Eukaryota > Metazoa > Nematoda > Chromadorea > Rhabditida > Toxocaridae > Toxocara > Toxocara canis. Next base: position 53,819 of record JPKZ01022848.1, read on the forward strand.
GCATCATTACATGCAGATTCAGAACGACCTGAGAAGCATATCAAATAGTTTTGCTAATACAACAGCTTCACCTGTTGCTTGTGGTGCTTGGAAATAAATCTACACAAAGAGTGAAAGAAGAACAAAAACGAGGAAACCAAAAAAAAACGACCTGCAAGTTCTCGAGGCCATAAACTTGCATGGTTGACGGGTCGACCACAGCGTTCGGGTCTGAAGCCGCTCCCATTTTGCACGTCGACGCTGGCTGATGGGCCGAAATCGCATTTGCACGAATGTATTCGTCTAGCTGAAACGCTAGCTGCCACTGAATCCAACATTTTCCGCATTTTAGGAACGCACGCAATCGACAGAGAATTTATAACGAGATATTATGGTGCATTTCAAACACAGCCACTAAAGAAAAAAAGGATGCCCCCCGAGTTATGGTATTTCGAACTTACGATAACGATACTGATGCTGGGAATCGCAAAAAAATTTAACTTCCGCGGAAAGGATGCACGCATCTCTCGTGTTGTGACTCCCCTTTACACTGCATACTTTTACTTTGTACTTCACTGTGCAATACAGTACATTGCAGTGTAATTACTGTACTGTACAGTACTGCGTAACTGATAAACATATATAGCTTAAATATAACACTAGCGCAAATTGCACGCCCTGCTAAACTTTGTATTGCATTTTCCTAGATTGTCAACAAATTACAATATAAGGAACTGCTTCATGCTGATCAACATTCTATGATGCTAGTGGGTAGGCTAGGCCAGTTTCCGACTTACGACATTTTCAAGTTACGACGGGGTCGTCGTAACGCATCTACATCGTAACTCGACGACTAGCTGTAGTCTTCTCTACGGCTGGGTAATGAGAAACATGCATAAAGCATGAATCAGAAAGCATTAGTCCTATCGCGAAAATAAACAATAAGATATTCCGATAACGTCTCACCTAATAAAATGAATAAAATGGAAAGCTCACAGCAGCGACAATTTGCCATTCCCAACACGTACTAAGACAAAACCGTTGTCATGTCGTAGATAAGTTTCTAACGATTAGCGAATGATAAAAAGCGAAAATGAACGTATTATAAACCGATTTTCAAGAACTCGGATGCATCCGATGCTTCTATAAATAAACATTAAAAACAGAAGCAAGGGCTTTCGGATAAACAAAAGGCGTCTTGAATTGGGATCCCAACGTCGTGCGTTTCATGAAAATCGTAATTACGCAGCAATGTATGGAATAAATGTAACAGACGAACGCGGACAGTACCGTTTGGAATGTATCACATAAAGAGGGAAAAGCGAGTTCCTGAACGAAAAGCAGATAAGAAAGACAAGACTGAACTCTACCCGATCAAAAAAGGACAATGCACTACAAATTAGTAACCTGATCGTCATCCGTATACATAGGACCAGGTGAAAGCTCGACACCACGGAAATCATCAAAAGTTCGTTGCGCAAGCAACTCCCTAGAAACAGGAAATCAAAATCAAATGCTCATCGCAGTTCATCTAAAATGAACGTTAAAAGTTTCTTCAGCCTTAACCGGGCGGCTTTTACATTTTTATAATAAAATGGCACAATTCTGCGCGGTGAGGAAAAAATTAGAGAACGAGTTGTTTTTTTTTAACCGCTGTAGTAACTCATGCCTTAAGAAAAGCGGACTCTTCTTGGCATTCCAACTCATACAGGTTGCACAACTACGACACAACAACAGCAGCAAAATTAAAAATGTGGAATAGGATTGATCGATTCCCAAAAATGGCTGAGATAAAGAGCAATTATATAAACACTACTCCACTATAAGGTGAGGTTCCCTAAACTCAAATTTCTGAGCAAGAAGACTGGTACAAATTCGTCATGACGTTTCCTCTGTTCAAGTCGACTTCGTTTTGCAGCTTTTCATATCTCCACCTCTCTCTTGTTCTGCTCACCCCATCCTTCAAATGTAATTCGTATAAAAGAACTAAAAAAGAGAAGTGATAAAACAGTAGCGGCATGTCGAAAAAATAAAATAGCAAAAATTCCCAAAAAAGCACTCAATAATAAGATTGGGAAAACAAAGGAGAAAGACGAGCATTAAAATGACTGCAGGTCAAAACACGACCTGTTCGTGTACATTTCTTTTTTGCGCTCTCTCCCCCTCCTCACGTGGATGTATTAACAAGGCCTGGTTCTTTTTTTTTTGGGTGCCTAACAAACCCTCCATTTGAAAACACAACTGGCAGACGATACATTTCAAGTTTAATTCAAAACAAACAAAGACCTCGCCCCTCGTCAACCGATTACATGCTGGATTCTAATGGCCATCAGAAAAGTATAAATGCACGAAGAGTAACTGGTTTCTTCATTGTATGTATACCCCGACTATGGAAAGGGTTCCTTCTTTACTGGTCATATTCAATCGTAAAACGTTTCACAACTGGCTACGCATTATCCAGTCCATTACGATGCCACTCGTTATGCTTCGAATTTCATCGTTTAAACGCCCATTCATCATCACTCAGCGATTTTCTACTCAGCAACTAGGCGCCTTTAACACAACAGAGTTGCGGATAAGTTTATATAATGGTGTTTTTACACTAGAACTTTTATAAATATAAGATGACAGACCTGAACCAAACGGGAATAGCTAGCAACCAGAATGCGTATTCACTCGAGCTTCATGGATTTATAAACTGAGGGTTCTTTTGAGTCTGAAAATATCACTTTCGAAATCGGAAGCATCGCGAAAGTGACAGCGATCGAAACGACAACAAATCCTGACTTTCAATTTCTAAAAATGATATTTTCGGACTCAGAAAGCCCGATAATAAGCGCAAATTTTGGCACCAAGCAAGTATTGAATCCAAAGTGACCGGAACGGGCAACAAAGTGGAACTTTCAACATTAAGTTTATTATGGCAAAAATCGCTACTGCGATTTATCGATATACTGCTAGTACTTATCACCTCCCAATCTGAGCACTCATTTATAAGTAGTTAATCGATTAGTCACTAAGTCGTTCTCTTCGGAAGCTAGATGTTGCGCCTGATCGATCGAAATGCGGCCTATCATTGAGAAGACTATTCTTCTCGCAAAACCCTGCGCTGGCAGTTTTTTTTTTGTTTATTTATGAAAGGTTTCTTCAGGAAGAAACGTATGTTTGTGTGCAGTGGATTTCACTTTCGGCTGACATAAATGTAAAAGTCCTCCCCTGGTTTTGAACGACAGAAGCCTTGCGTAGTTTGCATTTCAAGATGACTACGTAGAAAACCGGAAAAATAAGGCACCAAATGAAGAAAGGGATGAAATTCTAGGATGAAGTGAGGAAGCTGCTGCCAAAACTTCAGGCTTTGCAGCGCAGCACATAAAGCAATTCCAGAGTGACGGAAAAGAATGAAGACAAGCAATAAGCAATGAGGGCATCGTGTACGGTAAACGGTCAGCTAACGGTACTGCATATTGTAAAAAAATACGTATTCGAAGGATGATAAATTTTTAAAATCACATGAAAATGCAAGAAATTTGGGAAAAAAAGTACCTAACAAGATGAACAGCACAGCGAAGTCGAGGCAGGTCGTCAGGATGCCCGAGGTAGTTTGCGTTAATGAGTGGTGGTCGACGGGGATCTCGATCAGCCAGCATCAAATAACCACGACACCTGGGCTGTACTAGACCAATGCTTACCTTAAGCAGAACAGTCCTTCTATGAGACTTCATTTACGGTTTCTTTTCGGCACTGCTGTTACTTATGGCACCCTTTTTTGATCGCAAAAAAAATTCTAAGTCGAAAGATAAAGTGCTAAAATTGAATGCACAGTTCGAAGGTTACCTGGATTGAGAGATCAAACACAGTATCAATGTGCACATCTCGTACAAGAACTCAGTTTACCGAATAGAGACCGCGGATTCAGATATATTCTTTCATAATAGGCCTTTAGACGGCATTAGTGCTTTCTTCCTCTTCAGAATGGATTAAGTTAGTGCCAGATATGCAACACGACTCAACGATGCAAGGAAAATGAGATGAAAAGATGATTAACAATTCTCGATGCATTTCAAGCATTACGCAGCAAGCGGCTAAAATTTAGAGCATATTTTGCCATACATTCAAGGGCCAGGCTGCAGGTGCTTTTCAATTCTGTGACGTACTGCTGGTACAACGCACTTTTATTCCTTTAAATGTCTTGGCAACTAAACGACAACAAAGAAGGAATAAGTTATCAAGACGACCAACGAGAACAGTTTGCCAACATAAACCACCCCTCCGGATAAAACAGGAATCAGGTCTCACCTATGATAGCTCTACAACTAATGTTTTTGATAGTGTTCACTTTCGAGGAAGCTGTGCAAATTGCTACAGATTACTAAGCCTTTTGATCAGATTAGCAACCACAGAACACAGGATTCGTGGCAAAACTCTCCACACAATTTCAAAACCATTCTCCGTACTCCATTTAAACCTTACTTCAAACTGTACAGAGGTAAAAATCAGCGTAGCTGCCATTAAAACACGCCGGCTGGAGTACTGCGGAGAAAGATACAAGCCAAGATCACAATAGCCCAGCCTTGAATGAACGTTTAAGTGGGGGCTTAAAGGCTTAGTCAGCTCTACCCACCCTTCTTCACGGCCTTGGCCAAGAAAAAGCGATGCACTTTGGTCGAGCGCTACATCTAAATGGTAGAAGTTCACGAGCTACTTATTTTGTAATGCGCCGCGCCGCTATAACAACATTACTGTACCTGGAATGCATGCTTACTGCTAATCTTCCGCCCGTCGTCGTATAGTGCTGCCGGAATGAAATAAAACCTCAGGTCAGGATGAGTGAGCTGAAAAGCAGAATACATGAAAGACTTAAAACACAAAAGCTATATCTTTTCGAAAAGACAGCTCTCGAGTCTCTGCATAAACTAACACATTACATACATTTAATGATTATGCACGGAAGCTCCATGATTATTCCTCAATATACAAACCACGAAAATCACTGCAACAATCTCACAAGAAGTGTATGAGACAAATGAACTACCTGACTGCTGCTTCTCACGTAAGCACCAGACTCGCGGTGACTGCTTGCTGCAGCACCCTTCCGACTGCACAGCCATCGTGCTCCATCCCAAAGTGTGTTTCCAGCGAACCTCAGCGACCCACGTCTACAGAGTGTTACTGGCTTCGTGCACCTCTGAAGTGAACAAGCGCGTCCATATACATGTTCAGAACATTATCGAATCCCGGCAGATTAACGGAAGAGGATATCTTAAAAATTGAAAAAATGAGATAGAGTTGAAAACAAGATTCACTGATAAGAATAGAAAAACAAACTTTTGCGACCATTTTATGAGGAAAAAGCTGTCGACGAAAAGAATCCCAACAGATTCCCCCCTTCTCTAGAACACATTAGCAAATATTAAAGCAGAATACGAAAGGGGACCTAAAAACAAGCGGAAACTATTAATGAAAATTATGCTATACTGTTTTATAATCGGAAACTGTAATCTCTTTTAAACTATGTACTCTCCTATTCGCTTAAGCACTTGTCACAACGTTCTGCCACTGCACGAACCTGTGCTACAGCTTTCCATAAGACACTCCACCAAGGCCGCTAGCGATTATTTCTATCCCTTCGATGTCACAGATACTTTTCCCTTTCAAGTCGTCTTTTGCTCGAGAAAACAAAAGAATAACATGAAGTGGAGTGAATGAGAGGGACGGGAAACAATTGCTGTTGTTTTCAGAGGAAGAACAAATAAGCATACTGCTGACTTGGACTGTAGCTGACGCGCATTCCTTGGTCGCACCGAATGTGACGCTTTGCACTCCACTGATATTTGCTTCGATTGCATGTCACAACCGCAGCACAAACACTCACCCTCTCTCTCTCTCTCTCTCTCCCCCCCCCCCC